>VMDO01011737.1:0-15751 GCA_007922755.1 Pedetes capensis
AGGAAGTGCAGACTGTGTCCGGCAGGCATGGTGAGAGTGTGCTGGCAAGGTTGCACTCCGTGTTGGGTCCGGGGCTGTGGGTGCGTGTGCGCGAAATCTCCTCCAGATCTCTGGGATTCTGTCCGCTCCCTGTGTTATGGCTAAATGGCGGCGGTCCCGCTGCTGGCCACTGTGTAGCTCCTCTGAAGCCCAATCCCTAGTTTCAGTGTACGCCTAGTTTCATTCTTTATCTCTCAAACTAAATTATCTATTTCTATTTATTCAATTTGTGTTTTAAACCCCTAATCGAGGCTTCTTATTGCTCCGGGACAGAAGGTGTGTGTTGTCTGTCCGCCATCTTGACTCCTCCCCCTTCTGTTTCATTCTTTAACTTCATCCTGTCTTCCTTTTACTTTAGCTGCTGGACATTCAAGGGCAAGTTTCAGAGTCTCTTTTGACATATAATTTGGTCTTTTCTTTTCTTCCTGTTTTTTTAATAATTATTAACAGGGTTTTCACTGGCAGTTTGTTTCAGGAGTGGATTGCAAGGTCCTTGTCCCTAGCCTGTAGCACCTGGTGTTCCCAGTCAGTCTCTCATCCGAGAACTAACCAAGCCAGCCCTGCTTAGCTTCTGAGATCAGGCCAGATCGGATGCCAGGATGCTATGGCTACAGACTTTCAGGATTATTGGATCTATGTTAAAATAAGACAAAGTCAGGCATGGTGGTACACACCTGTCATCCCAGCAACTCGGGAGACAAAGGCAGGAAGATCACAAGTTGAGGCCAGAGGTATTTGTAAAGTATGTGCAAGGCCCTGGGTTCAATCCCCAAGTACTGCCCCCCACCAAAAAAAGACAAAAAGGTAGAGGTGGAAATTAGAAACGATGAGGAACTGGTATCCTATACAGTTCATGGAAGTAGAGGAATAGTTGGGGACAAAGTGAGTGAACGACCTGGGCAAGAGGCTGCAATCGCCCTGAGTGAATATGCAAAAATAATATTTCAGTCATGGGACAGTTCTCAGCCACAAGAAGGTCCCAGGTGCAGCCACTGAGAGTGGGGAGCAGCAACAGAATGGAGTCAAGTTCTTAGAAGATGAGGAAGATAAGGAGCATGAGGCTGGATGTTGGCCAAGTCATCCATAATGGCATTAAGGTTTGCCAGGATAATGATGAAACAGGGACCAATCCAAAGCCCCTCAGCTCCTCGTAAGAGCTGGTCTCACTTGGAAGTTTGTAGAAGGCATAGGCTTTAAAAGAGGAAGGGTTTTTATTTGAGGGTGGAAAAGAAATAGCCTTCAAGTAGCAAGAGAATATTTTTTTAAATGTTTCCCTTTCTCTAAGCATCAGGGAACTAGAGAGAGGGTGATCAGAGCAGCAATGTCTTGGAAGAGACTGGAGGGAGGCTAAGAGGGTTTGCAGTGGTTGCAGGTGACATTGCTATGTGGAGAGTTGGAAAGAAGATCAGAAAAGGGGAGATGGGTCATAGGCAGCAGGGTGAAGTCATACAAAGTGTAGCACAGAGCAGTATGAAGGTGAGTCCCAAGAGAACAGAGATGGCGAGAGGGGTTTGCTCATGACCCAGGAGGTGTCCAAAAGCCTCAAAGTCACACACTAAGGACTTTGTAAGGTCACCTCACTTACCACGAAGCTCACACATGACAGGGTCATGTCTAAACGAGAGAGGAGTCAGGGAGAGGCCCATCAATTTTTCTCCTTCTCACTCTCTCCCAGCCCATCAATTTTTCTCCTTCTCACTCTCTCCCAGACCCATTTCTTTCTTCTCAGCCTCATGGTCCGGCCTCAAGTTTAGATTAACGCAGATTGGTTTTAGCTGGGCTCTGCAATGCTAGGCTCTGTCCCCACCATGACCCCTCCTGTCTGTAGTTTTCAAACTAATCTTTATTAAGCACCTCTTTCCCCATATCCTTCCCTGGCTAATAAAGAAAATAAATAGGTTCTTTTGTGAACAAAACCATCAGAGAAGCCATCTAATAATCCCAGCACCTTTTATCCTAGTATTTTCTCTGGAATTAGTTGTTTATCTCCCCAGTTCTAAAGCTGACATCAAATGCATTTCCAGACAGGATTTATAGAGTTTAATAAAGGCATTTCTTGAGTTCATCTCAGTTGAATCTGTAATAACTATTTCTCAGTACAAAAAGTCATCATCTTGCTTGTCCTATGCAATTGAAGGAGAGTCCATACATTTTCTTCCTAGGATTGAAAAGAAATATCCAATATTAACTGTTTTTATAAACCTTTCTTGCACAAGTACCTAATTACATCTTCAACTTTATTTCCTCTGAGAGTACATTTTCTGAGTACAGACTTTTATTCTTTTTCCCTTTTTTAGTGTCTCCTCTTTTCTCTCATCTATTTCACCTTCGTAGAAAAATTCCTTGATGATTCTTTTGCTGATCTTTTTATCTAAAGAATGATATAGAATTTCTCTAAACTTTATTGGATTGGGCCAACAGTTAATGTGTAAGCAAAATTGGTCCTCGGTATGAAAGTCATTTTTTGCATGTGCTAAGTTTTCTTTGGATTTGGAGAGCAACTCATGGGTGCCGGCCTTTTCTCCATGGCGTGGTTGCAGTAGTTGGTGCAGTCATTCCTTTATTTCCAGCACCAGGAATTCTTATCAAAATGTTGTTGTTAGATGCCATTGAGTCGGGTCCAACTTATAGTGACCCTATGCACAACAGAAGGAACCCCTCTCTGACATGGTGCCATGCTCAGCACTGTCAGGGATTCTCTGCTATTCATAGGGTTTTCAATGGCTGTTTCAGGATTGTTTCGGGAGTGGACTGCCATGTCCTTCTCCTGGTTTTTGTGGTGCTGGGGATGAAACCCAGAGCCTCAGAGGGTGCAGAGCAGCACTCTACCAACTGAGCTAACCCCCAGTTCCCCTTATCAAGACATATATAATAAAACACACCTAGGCAACGAAGCGGGCTGGAATTTAGCTCAGTTGGCAGAGTGCCTCTTTGCAGTCTCTGAGGTCCTGAGTTCAATTCCCAGCACTGCAAAAATGGGAGAAGGACATGGCAACCCACTCCCAAGGCAATCCCAAAACAATCTGCCATTCAAAACCCTATGAGGGTCGCTATGAGTCGGACATGACTCGACGGCACCTAACAACAACAACAATGCAACGAAGCCCCTTTCTGTCTTGTCACTTTGGCCCTCTTCACTCCAATTCATGCAAAATGATAAGACAATGTTTTCTATGTGTTGTGAATAATAAGGGAGGAGGTTCATAGGGAGTAAAGTGTAGGAAGCCAGAAGGAACTGCATCCTGTCCCTGCTGGCCACACATCCCAGGAGAGTTTCCAGGGAGGGGCAGTACATATTCAGAAGACAAAACCTACCAGGAAGAGCCACCTACATGCTGCCTCTTTGGTACCTTGCCTGTTCATCAGTACCCTATAGGTTGGTGGACCAGTGCCCAATCCTCAAATGAGAGTGATAGAAAGGGAGCATCAGCATCCCACGCCATCCCTGGGGGTTAACTGAAGGAGGAATAAAGCAATTTTGATATGGACAAATATTTTCTTTTATCTGGGATTTTAAATCTGAAAGTCAGAGCCTCTTGTGAAGGGAAAGAATAGGTGAGGCTTGGGTAGGGGTTCAGGCATGCCTGGGTTTGAGGGGTGACTTGGGGGTGTGCCTTTCCTTATGGACATTAACAGCAATTGTTAGACTTAAGAAACAATAATGACCACCCCATACTCCTTTTAGGAAAAAAACTCGGCTACACCTTCAACAATCGGAACTTTCACAACGTGTCTTTGGGGCAAGGACAGGAGGTAGTGGCTGAG
Source organism: Pedetes capensis (assembly GCA_007922755.1). Taxonomy (NCBI): domain Eukaryota; kingdom Metazoa; phylum Chordata; class Mammalia; order Rodentia; family Pedetidae; genus Pedetes; species Pedetes capensis. Next base: position 3,805 of record VMDO01011737.1, read on the forward strand.
GCTGCGCTGGACCTGGCTGCCAAGAAAGGTCACTGGGTGATTTTGCAGGTACAGCCCCTCTGCCCTGATCTGCTCTAGTCTTGACCCCACACCTGTTGGAGCTTCCTTCCATCAGCTCAGGGCTTCTCTGTGCCCTCATGCATTTTCACCCACCTGTCCTTCCCTGGCCTGGCCCCCTGCACTTCCTGATCCTCTCTAGTACTCCACACCCACATGTCCTCCTCCCCATACCACCCCTAGTAACTCTTCTCCCTGTCACCTGGGCTACCACACTTCCTAACTGAAATAGCTCTATTTATATAAGGGAGCAGATTCCACTTCCATGCACATTAAGAGCATGAACATTTAGCTCAAGGCCATGGCTGCTGGAAACTCTGAGCTGCTGGCTTCTCCCTGTGAATTGCATGGAACTGTCCTCTGCTGTCCGTTTGCATTGCATTATGGTATACGTTGTTAGTTTCATGTAAGGCTACAGCATGGAAGCCTCCTTGGCCTCTTCATTGGGAGTTCATGGTAGAATCTGGAAATTGGGAACATCTACTGCTTGCAAGGACTGAGGTTTAGCTCAGTTGCTAGAGGGCCGCTCTGCACTCTCTGTGGACCAGGGCTTGATCCCCAGCACCTCAAAAATGGGAGAAGGACGTGGCAATCCACTCCCCAATCAGCCACTGAAAACCCTATGAAGGTTGCTATGAGTTTGACTCAACTCAACGGCATTTAACAACGACTGCTGGTAATTTCATGGAACGGTTAAAGAGGAAACAAAGCCCATTCTTCTATCAAAGCTGGTCCTTACTCCTCCTTCATGCCACTCATATGGCTCCGGGCCTGGGACAGAAAAGGTGGCTTATTCCTCTTTTCTCATGTAGCATTCTACAATCAATCCCACTAGGGCCTCCACTGCTGCACTGACATGATTTCTTATATGACTGTCCTTCACCACATTTCCTTGGGGAAAGTGATGTTCTTTATTTCCTTTTTATTACCAAACCCATTGCCTTAAACATAGAAGATGCCAAACAAAAACCTGCTAGCTAAAAAAAATCCACAAAGAAATTAAAGAACGAATGAGGGAAAAGGCCAGTCGTTGTCATTCCATCCTGACTTTCATTACCAGGAAGTTTGTCTGTCTGCTGATTACTCACCGCAGCTCATCTTGCTGCTGAGTCTTCATGCTTAATTATCCTGTTATTTATTGGGAGCCTGGCAACTGAGGGATCTGCCATTCCCTGGGGCTCCTTTTCCAGAAGCAGTGGGAATCCTAGGAGAGAAGATGACAACAGCTGGAGTCCCTGCTTCTTCCCACATGCTAGGAGATGTGATTCCCCAGCTGTCTCAAGCTCACTGGCCAAGAAACCCCGCTTCTGAGCACTGGGGCCTTGGGGATCCCAGCCACTCAGCATGGAGGTTAGAGGCTGTGTCTGGTACTGTGCTTCCGCCTCCAACAATGCCATTCAGACAGGGGACAGAGAGTGTTCTCTTCCATATTTACTGGCCACCAGGGCCCCTACATCTTGTGCTGATATGGTTTCTTTTTTTCTTTTCTTTTTTTGTGGTACTAGGGGTTGAACCCAGGGCCTCACACTTGCTTGCATGCTCTGCAAGTGCTGGACCACTGAGCTGCACTCCCAGCCCATTTTCTTACTTTTTGAGACAGGGTCTCACTAAGTTACACAGACTGCCTCTGGTCTCGAACTTGTGATCCTCCTGCCTCTACCTCCCAAACTGCTGGGATTACAAGTGTGTGCCACAGCTCCTGATATGGTTTCTGAGAGCTCTCCATGCCCTCAAGCATTTGATGGTGTGCCTTTCCTTATGAACATCAATCAACAGTGATCCTTAGACTTAAATGGTAATGACAACTCCATACTCCTTTTAGGAAAAAAACTTGGATACACCTTCAATAATCAGAACTTTTGCAACATATCTGTGAGGCAAGGACAGGAGGTAGTGGCTGAGGCTGCACTGGTCCTAACTGAACTCAAAACTCCCTCTTTAATCCCCGGTGATTGGGCATTTGCAAGGAAAAGTGTTTCTCCCGGGGAGTACCAAAGGATCTGGCTGCCTGCCTTTTCCCCCAAATGACACATCTGAGTGTAGAATAGGCATTGCTCAGACCAAACTGCAACGTGTGAATAGAAGGAAAGACTCCCTGCTGGCTTAAGATCTCTCTCCTAGGACTCGTAGCTCCCCTGGTTTTAAGAGTTCCCTGGGGTACTGACTCAGCATGGACCTGAATCCTGTGGGAAAGCGTTTCCCAGTCTAAGAGCCTGAGACAGTCTCTGTGAAAAAGGAAAAGCAGTTAACCAGTCCCTCTTTCAAAATTTGGAAAACACCACGTAATACCCTTTTCAATAAGATTTTCAAGGGCATCAATAGCTTGAATTGTTCTGAGACCCCTACGCTATAGAAATGTTTTGATTAAGCCAGTGATCCCCTAGCAGATCTAACATCTATTAGAACAGCCCCTGGCGCGTTCTGCGAAGCCCAGCTTGAGGACACAACCCCACGCTGGCCAGTTGTCCTTCCCTTGTTACCAGGCACCAGCAGGGGTGCCTCTATGTACCATTGGTCTTATTAATAAATGAATTTATTAAGCAGACCAAAATGAAATTTGAGAATATTTATTTAGAATAAAAATAGAGAAAGGGCTGGAGTGAGCAGGTTGGGGAAATGAGCTGGTGTGAGGAGCGGGGAGATGGAAAGACAGAGAGAGAGAAAGTTATTTTCTGACATAGAAATCAGACAGCGGGCAGGCCCAGCAGTGGAAATCCTTGGAATAGCTGCATTTCCGCTTCTGAGTGAGAGGTCAGAGGGCATACAGGTGCAGCATGAGGCTGTAGGAGACCCGGGACATCTGTGTAGCATTGTGGGCATCTACAGGCAACTCCTGTTCTCTTCTGCGAGTTGCCATTGCTGAGAACCACAGACACGCTGAAAGCCACAGGTCACCGGACACTGCGGATGCTGGGGACTCCGAGGATGACTCTGGACTTAGCCTCCAGGGGTGGGACTTTTGGGGTCATTCGGGGGACAGATATTCCTCCCTTCTTTTTGATTTTGTCTTTAAGTGTGTCAGATTTCTCCATCCCAAGGTTTAGGCCGGCCTTCTTGGGCTGCAAAACAGGTCTTTGTGGGGTTTTTTTCTGCAGGGGGGGTGGTCCTGCCTCAAATGACAACCCCCTCCCTAGCCAGGACATGGGAGCCCCTGCGGCCTACCAGTTGTCTTCATTTGTAAAGTGAACTACTAGTTACCGATCAGACTTCTTTTTTTTTTTTTTCCAGTACTGGGGGTTGAACCCAGGGCCTCACGCTTGCATGCTCTGCAAGTGCTGGACCACTGAGCTGCACCCCTAGCCCATTTTTTACTTTTTGAGACAGGGTCTCGCTAAGTTATGCAGAGTGCCTCTGGTCTCGAACTTGCGATCCTCCTGTCTCCGCCTCCTGAGCCAATGGAATTACAGGCATGCGCCACTGCACCCGGCTGATCAGACCATTTGTAACACAGGTGATATAGGTTACAACCAGGTCATTTATAAGAAGATATCTCCTAGCACCTGTGCTATTTACAAAGGCTATTACCTATCAGGTAAGTACTGCTGGTTCTGTCTCAAAGGAAGCTCATACTGATACCCAAGTCCTAAAAAGTGTCTGGGAAGCAGATGGCTGCAGAGGGCCCTATTATTTCCTTTCTCCCTGCTTGCCATCCCCTATCACCTGGAGAGCTGGCTCCCAGGACCTGCATACGAGACCAAGGCTCCGTTCTTCCTTCCTGCCTTAAATAGCTGTGAAATGGGGTTTCCCAGACCCTGACCCTGGCATATCCAGGCCCATAAAGCCAACGGGGCAGCTCAGGGATCCCTGAATCCACCCCACGGTTCTAAACCCAGGCAAAAGAGGTTCTTTCTCCCAGCCCTGCCCTGCGCTGCCCGTAGCAGAAGTTGGAATTCCTGAGGAAGTATCCAAATTACTCACTTGTGCGTTCCTGGCACTATCAGCTAATAGGAATCCTGGCTCCCAGCTAGCTCACTAAATTCTCTGTTCCAATAATGTGATTATAAATGAATTCTTCAAGTAATTTTCATTTCAGCCACCACTCTAACTCTTCCATAGCAGTTTACAGTATACAAAGCCCTTTCAAATCCATTACCTTTGGTTATGTGCAGCAATTCTGAAATAAGTATGGCAAGCATCATTGTTATTTCTTTTCTATAGAAGAGAAAAACAGCATTCAGCGCCCAAATTACTATAGCCCTAGTACTGTGCTCAGTGCTGATCTGTGTATTTAAGACTCTGCAAGCCGACTTCCTCAAATATTGATTGAGGAGCTTTTATCTATCCATCATAATGAAACATATTGCAATGCAGCCAAATGACTATCTTTTAACAGTGAATTCTGCAAAGGAGTGCTAAGATATAAATAGAGGTCTCCATAGAAAGAAGGACAGACATATAGGAATCAGATTTGTAGAGAGGAGAGAGTCTCAAAGACCAGAGAAGCTTGAGATTAGAGTAGGGAGCTTTTGTGGGTTTTGAGCAGCAATGACTCAGTATGTTTTAGGAAGATAAGTTTGGCGACAATTAGCAGAATGGTTTCAAGAGGAGGAGAGACGACTCAGGAAAACTAGCTAGAAGGAGTTTAAATCAATGCTTTTCAAATTTTAACACAGATACAAATTGCTGGAGGATCTCGTCAAAATGTGCTGATTCAGTGGGTCTGGGTGGGACCTAAGAGTCTGCATTTCTAACTAGCTCCCAGGTAACGCCAACATCGCTGGTCTGTGTGCCCTCTTTTGACCCTCAAGGGTTCAAATAGTACAGGTGTCAGTACTAGGAGAGAATTTGGGAATTGGACTTGGAATGTAACCTTGCATTAAACTCAAAATATGGTCCCTGGACCACATGGACATCACCTAGGGATTTGTTAGAAATGCGAACCCTCAGCCTCCACTCCAGACCTGCTGATTCAGAAACTCAGGGTGAGCGGTTGCAGGAGCAGCAACCTCTGATGTAGTAAGGGCTTCAGGGGGATTCTCATGCAGTCAAGCTTGAGTATACGATGCTTTTGAATTATGGTACTGGAGATGAATATTGAATATACTATGAACTTCCAAAGGAACCCACAGATCCTTCTTAGAAGAAGGACAACCTGAGTGCTCCTTAGAAGCCAGGATGGCTCGACTGTGTCTTACGTATTTTGGACACGTTTGGGAGAATGATGGGTCAATAAAAAAGGAAGACCCTCAAGTAGATGGATCGACACAGTGTGTGCAACAATGGGCTTAAACATAAAACATAGCATATTTCTGGCACATTGTTTGAGAGTGTTTTGCTTTGTTGTACATAGGGTTGCTATCAGTTGAACCCAGCCCAGTGGCACCTAACAACAGCATGGTAGAAAAATTAGAATTATCAAGGGATATGGCTCAATTGCGGAATATTGGGAGGTCCAGTTACTAGGCATCCCCAGACTCATCCTGTGATGTGATTTTAGGCATTTCTGCCATTAAAAAGCATTGGGATCACAACAATGTGAATGTGTGTAATGCAGCTGAACATTTAAAAATGTAGGTTACAGGGCTAACGGCATAGCTCAGTGTTGAAACACTTGCCCAGAGTACATGAGTCCCTGGTTCCACCCCTGCCACCACCAAAAAAAAAAAAAAAAAAAAATCCTATACTATACACTTAAAGATGGTTTCAGTGATAAATTTTACATTGTTGTTGTTGTTGTTGTTAGGTGCTGTCAAGTCGAATCCGACTCATAGCGACCCTCGTAGGGTTTTCAATGGCTGTTTTGGGATTGCCTTGGGAGTGGGTTGCCATGTCCTTCTCCCATTTTGTGGTGGTGGGAATCGAACTCGGGACCTCAGAGACTGCAGCGCAGCGCTCTACCAACTGAACTAAATCCCAGCCCAAATTTTACATTATGTCTATCTTTTATTACCATTTTTAAAAAATTACTTAAATGTGAGGCCTCCCCTCTAGCTGCCTTCCTAATCACTGTGTGCTGCTAACAGAGCTAAGCAGAGGCCTGCATGGGGTGCCTTTCCCTCCCACCAGAACATCCACCTGGTCGTCAAGTGGCTCAGCACCCTGGAGAAGAAGCTGGAGGAGCACAGCAAGGGCAGCCACCCAGACTTCAGGGTCTTCATCAGCGCCGAGCCTGCGCCCTCTCCCGAGGGCCACATCATCCCCCAGGGCATCCTGGAGAACTCCATTAAGATCACCAACGAGCCTCCCACGGGCATGCACGCCAACCTGCACAAGGCGCTGGACAACTTCACTCAGGTACCACAAGGGAGGGAGGGAGTGAGAAAGGGAGGAGCGCTGCGTCTCAGGAATTGCTGACTCATACGGGTGGGAGGACAGCTTGCGCCGGGAGGAGCGCATGCACAGAGCGGATGCCTGCTGAGCTGTGTGTCAATGCTGATGTAAGAGGAAGGAGTTCCTTGTGCCCTTGACCTCCACCCCGTGCCCACTCAGTCCAACCAGCTCCCAATTGCCAGACACACCTGTGGCAAGAGGGGCAGGGAAGTTTTCTGCCAGTCTACTCTTAACTAATATTCCAAGATGGAGGATGGCACATTGCTGTACATCTTGTTGTTAGGTGCAATCGAGTCGTGTCCGACTCATAGTGAGTCTCATAGGATTTTCCATGGCTGACTGTTTTCGGGATTGCCTGGGGAGTGGATTGCCACCTCCTTCTCCCATTTTTGTGGTGCTGGGAATTGAACCTGGGACCTCAGAGACTGCAGCGCAGCGCTCTACCAGCTGAGCTAAATCCCAGCCTGCTATACATCTAAGTGACAAGAAATCCTGGGTCACATACTTACTGGCTAAGCATCCTATCTTCGAACAGGAAGATGATGCTGCCATTCAGATATCACTTACTGTCCGTGTGCCTCTTGAGTATCAGAGGTTGAGAAAATCCAGGTGTCAGGTAGTGGGAATCAGGACTTGGAATGTAATCACACATTAGACTCTTAAAATGGGGTCTCTGGACCAGTAGCATTGGCCTCACCTGAGAACTTGGTAGAAATGCAAATTCTCAGGCCACCCCTGCCCAGGCCTGCTAAATCAGAAAGTGGAGTGGAGCCCAGGAGTCTGTTTCAGTTATCCCTGCCAGGGATTCTCAGGCCCAGTTAAGTTTGAAAACACAACATTCCAGAGAGACACAGAACATCAGGGCATAGGGCTCAAATGCAGGTGCCTAATACAGTACTGCACCTGTAGCCGTAGCCCTGTGGCATCCTATCCCGTCAGATCTCAGAAGCTAAGCAGGGTCAGGCCTGGTTAGTACTTGGATGGGAGACCACCTGGGAACACCAGGTACCATAGGCTTGAGAGAAGGCCTGGCAACCCACTCCTAAAAATCAATCTGCCATTGAAAACCCTGTGAACAGCAGAGAAGCAGTGACAATAGTGTTTCACCTGTTGTACGTACAGTCACTATGAGTCAGATACTGTAGAGACGGCACCTAACAACAAGAACAACAATACATTACTGCAGTTTCCATTACTGGGATTTTCAAGCCTCGTGTTTTGGAGTGTTTCTTTAAAGTGAAAGCCAAACCCATGGTGGCCAGCCCCATAAATGAAGTAACACCTTCAAAGTCTGCAGCTCAGGAAGGCGCTATTTCTGTTGCTCCTCCTTTGGGAAGTCCCACCTTCCTGGGAAGGAGGAAACACAAAGGTATTTATACCAGGATGGGGTCAGAGGGTCCCCTTTAAGTCCATCCACCCACTGAGCCTTGTTAGAGTCTAAGGAAAAGCTTCTAGGAGGTGTCAGGGAGGTTCTCTTCTTTGATGTCATCTTATACTAGTGCAAGGGGTCTCTGGTGTCACAGAAGCTGGGCTCAAACTCAGTCCTCGATGGACTATCCAGGCAGTTGAGATGGGCCATCCCACAGGACCAGTGCCCGCCAGTCCAGAGCAAACCACCAGGGCTACTGGCCCTTGGGGCCTGGTTCAACTTAAAATACGATGACCATGTGGCACTCAGAGGCTCAAAAGATTTTACCAACTACACAATACCCTAGTGGCATGGGAGTCACACCACCCAACTTGGAGAAGGAAGCTTCCACAAAGATCTGAGAAGCAAAACTTGTCCAGACTCCCCCTTTCTCACTCTGCCTTCCAGCCCACCTCCAAAACCTATACATCGTCTGGAACAGAGAGTGAGGGAACATTACCAGGAGGGTCAGGATATTTTAGCATGAAGGTTTTTAAAGAAATATAGCCTGGCATGTTGACACACGCCTGTAATCCCAGCGGCTCAGGAGTGAGAGGCAGGAGGATCACAAGTTCGAGATCAGAGGCAGTCTGTGTAATTTAGTGAGACCCTGTCTCAAAAAGTAACAAAATGGGCTGGGGTTGCAGCTCAGTGATCCAGCACTGGCAAAGCATGCAAGCGCGAGGCCCTGTGTTCAACTCACAGTACCACAAAAAGAAAGAAAGAAAGAAAGAGAAGAGAAGAGAAGAAGAAAAAGAAAAAGAAAAAGAAAAAGAGAAAGAAAAAGAAAAATCCTGCCCACTGCAATGTGGGGCAGAGGTGGGGCACTCCCTAGCCAGGGCCATTTTCTTTTCTATCTTTTTCTTTCTACCCACATAGGCTCTTCTTTTTTTTTTTTTCTTTTTCTTTTTCTTTTTATGGTACTGAGGGGTTGAACCCAGGATCGTACATACTTTATGAGCACTCTTCCACTGAGCTGCATCCACAGCCCCCCCTTTTTTTATCAAAACCTTGAGACAGGGTGTGCTAAATTACACAGCCTGCCTCTTTGCCTCGAACTTGTAATCCTCCTGCCTCTGCCTCCTGAGTTGCTGAGATCACAGGCATGAGCCATTATGCCCAGCTCCCAAATATACTTTGATGAACCTCCTAGCTACGCACTCTGTATCTGAGCATCGAAGTCAAAGCGTGCAAATTTCCCAGCATGTGTATTCCATGTAAGGGAAACGTCCATGCTTAAGTTTTCATTCTCCAGCCTTTTTTCCAGAAGGAGATTACTGGTGCCAAGCACAGACATTTGTGCCCTTAAAAGACATCGGGTTGTACAACAATATGACTCCACATAATGCCACTGAACTATGCACTTAAAAATGGCAAAGAGGATGGATTTTTATGTACATTTGTTTTACTAGATTTTTTAAATTTTATTAGAAGTTGAGGTGTGGGAAAGGTGTTAGGATGTGGTCAGCTAGCTCACCTGAATGCTCCACAGACACCATTCTCAGCTTTCCAGCGTCAAGAGACTGGGGCCGAGTCAACCAGGAGGCCACAGTTCCTCCCAGGCCACACCTCCTAACAATGAACTATCGCCATCCACAGGCACATCTAGATTCTTCTGCTCAGCCTCCACACAGGCCACTGCTCTTGGGTTTCTCTCCCTGCAAACCTAATGTCCCATGTTGATCCCTGGATAAGTGGGAAATACATCCCAGGAGATGCTGGCTCTTCCTGGTTATTCTGGGCTGGGATTTAGCTCAGTGGGTAGAGCGCAGCGCTGCAGTCTCTGAGGCCCCGAGTTCAATTCCCAGCACTGCAAAAATGGGAGAAGGACCTGGCAATCCACTCCCAAGGCAATCCCGAAGCACTCAGCCATTGAAAACCCTATGAGGCTCGCTGTGAGTCGGATACCGACTCGACGGCACCTAACAACAACAACAACAAAGCGCACATGGTTCATTCGCCATTTACAGCCACCTTAAGTAAAACACTTAAGTAACTCATTCTGAGAGAAAGGGAGGGAAGTTTATGAGGATACTCATTGTTTACACCAGTTTTAATTGCTCCATTCTGCTTTCCTATGTCCGCAGGAATGGAGGCCTATAAAACATGTCCCCTGTTTCCTTTGCATTTAACCATTTAAGCGATGAATTGCAGAACAGATCTCTTGTTATTCCTTCTTCCCCAAGAGCTATACTGTTTGGGGATGATTATTTTATTCTGACTTTCATGTGAGTGAGTGTGTCACTGCCAGCTCGTTTGGGCATTTTAATGTCAGATTTCTTGTCTTTGTGTTTAAAAGACATTTTTCAGCAGGACTCAGTTTTTCAAACGTGTAAGAAGTAGAAACCGTAGGATGCTTTAAGCAGTTATTCAGTTCTTGCTTGCGTAAGGCAATGGCCTTATCCTCTGCACCACCTCTGACCACTCACATCAAGGCCTTTGTGGTAAGCATGGTGCCCAGCAAAGGCACCACAGAGGCGCCATATGGCCAGAGAGGTAGAAAATGTTTCACGGGCTCTCCAAGGAGAAATCAGACACACCAGAAGCTCACTCTCTCTGCCTCCTCTGCTGCTCCTGTCCCTCTGAACAAAGTCAAAGACTCATTCCTGCAAGAAATGCCAAGACTGAACCCAACCCAATTAGTGAGTGCTTTGAAAGCGACTTCTTGGGCTCCAGCTGCCACATCTTGCTCCACCCAGAACAGAAAGGAAAACGATCATAGAAAAGGATTTTTAATTCCAAGGAACCCAAAGGTTCTCATCCTACCATCCCTTCAAAATGCGGGCTTTCCCCTTCTCTGTCATCCCCACCATACGCCATAAAGTCTCCCAAATACAACCTTATCACCTTCCTCTGAACCATCTCCTGCTTCTCTTTCCTTCCATCTTTTGCTTCTTTCATCGTTTCTTCAGGAGCCCCGTCTCTTGCCATTGCCTCGTGATCCACAGGCAGGACCCCTCCATGTTCTTGTTTCCTGAGCTTGGTCTCTGGTCACCCCACCTGAGGTGTGGAGAGCAGTGAGGGGCATTGGAAGGCACAGCACCTCCCTGCTGCCTGTGACTGTGGTTCCCGTCCTCTGCCACATTTCACCAGCTCCTCCAGCACACGAGCCAGGCTCACCTTCGTCACACAGGCAGCCATCACACCAACTGAGACTCCAGGATGGGCCCAGAAAGCAGGCTGGAAAGAAAGGTTCGGAGGTGAAGCTGTGGGAGTCTCCACCCACGTGCCACGGCACAGTGGCACTGATAGAAGAAGCACAGCATTCCCATAGCCCACCACCTTGTTTTCATTAGCTGTGCTAAGGTATCTAGCTGTTGTTAGGTGCCCTGGAGTCCAGTCTGATCATAGCGACCCTCACAAGGGTTTCCAATGGCTGATTGTTTGGGGATTGCTTCAGGAGTGGATTGCCACCTCCTTCTCCCATTTGTGCGGTGCTGGGGAGCAAACCCAGGTCCTCAGAGAGTGCAGAGCAGCACTCTACCAACAGAGCTAAACCCCAGCTCACCCATATGTGCAAACTTGACCCATAAACCAAATGAGTTATAACCTGAAGCTGAACCTCAGCCCCAACACTGAACTACAACCCAGCCCCGCTGCAAGTCCACGCAAACCCTGACGCCTGCCTGGCCTCACTGCGGTTGGCTGTTGCCTCCCTGTAGATCAAACCCTAAGCAAGGCAGACGGCAACGTCACCCTGCCTGAGCCCCAGCGTAACCCCAGCCTAGCCTGCCCCCAGGGAAGGGAAGCTGCGTGTCGACATTGCAAGGACGCTTTCCTTTCAGGACACTCTGGAAATGTGCTCCCGGGAGACGGAGTTTAAGAGCATCCTCTTTGCTCTTTGTTACTTTCATGCCGTGGTGGCAGAAAGACGGAAGTTTGGGCCCCAGGGATGGAATCGGCCCTACCCCTTCAACACGGGGGACCTCACCATCTCTGTGAACGTGCTCTACAATTTCCTGGAGGCCAACGCAAAGGTAAAGGACTCCCACGTGGAAGGGGAGTGTGCCCCTGGGACAGGGTTGTACCCTACAACTGGGATGGGGACGTGTCAACCCCAGGACCCGCCTGACGCTCAGAGCTGAGGAAGCTCAGGAACCCAAACTAGTGATGAAGTGGGCCAATGAGAATTCATCCCAAGACCCCCAGGCCACCTGTATGTACGCCCAGCAAGGCAGGTGGGCTGTGGATTGGCAGGAACAGACCCCACAC
>VMDO01011737.1:15851-65491 GCA_007922755.1 Pedetes capensis
TCCTCTGCAAGTGCTGGACCACTGAGCTGGACCCCCAGTCCAGTTTTTACTTTTAGAGACAGGGTCTCGCTAAATTACAAAGACTACCTCTGATCTCGAACTTGCGATCCTCCCACTTCCACCTCCCAGGCTGCTGGGATTACAGATGTGCCCCACCACACCCGGCTTTTCTTCTCTTTTGACAACTCCATTTCAGAGAAAACTTAAGCTAACGATCAGGGCTCTTCCACTTAAAGGACTGGTCATGCTACCAAGGCTCTTCTAGTTCCAAAGACAGCGCCAGCAGACCTGCAACCTCTTCCTGGCAAGGAAAATGAATCAGACTCAGAAACCCTTCTGCCTGGAGCCCCTGGATCCTGGGAAACTCACCCCCTGAAACATCATCCCTTCATTTGTGAGCTTGCCTTAAGTGGCTTTCCTCTCTCACTCTCACCCCAGTGACCTTATAAGCTGTATTTCTTTCAAAGGGGATGATTTATTAAACTTCTCATTAATGCCAAAACATGAGAAAAGTCCCCTCCATTTACATTTACCTACTTGAAGGGCTTCCAGGAAGAATCTGACTTCATTGTCACAGTTAATGACCACAAAAGGGGGATTGGCATCTTGCCTATGCTCAACTTGTGATATAATTTTTTACTTTTTGAGACAGGGTCTCGCTAAGTTACGCAGACTGCCTCTGGTCTTGAACTTACGATCCTCCCGCCTCTACCTCCCAAGCTGCTAGGATTATAGGTATGCGCCACCACACCCGGCGACTTTTGGTATAGTTTTTGAAGCATTTAATGAACTCCCAAAATATGCCGAATGCTACTGGGCACTGGCATATGAAGATAAACAAGACATTGCTCTTAATCCTGAGAAGCATCCCCTCCCATGGCCAGCCCTGGTGCCTGGGAGAGATCTTTCTTTCCATCTTTCTCACCCTGTGACGATTTGTGCAGGTGCCCTATGATGATTTGCGCTACCTGTTCGGTGAGATCATGTATGGAGGCCACATCACAGACGACTGGGACAGGAGGCTCTGCAGAACCTATCTGGAGGAATTCATTAAGCCAGAAATGTTAGAAGGGGAGCTCTCCCTGGCCCCAGGGTTCCCACTCCCAGGCAACATGGACTACAGTGGTTACCATCAGGTGAGGCATGATGGTGCTCACAGGCCCCGGGGTGCTCCTCCCATCTGCCCCATGGGGTGCTCATCACAGGGTGCTCATGCTGGGGCAAGGCTGCAGGCAGAGGCCAGGGAAGAGTGGCCTAAAGAGCCAAACGTATATCAACTTTGGTTCTGTGCTCTGTCCAGTCTACGAAGTACAGGGTTTCCAGCCTCAAGTTAATGAAATTGAGCCTATAGAGACCTTTCTATTTTTGGTGCTTGATTCAATCATTCTATTTGTTGCCCTTTTCTACAAATAACATCTGGGGTAGTCATCTACTTGTTTTTATTCAGTGTATTGACAAAGCCATTACTAATGGAACAAAATTTCAGGTAAGAACTTAGAGAACATTTGGTATAGTCTGTATCAGGGATCTTATGTATCTTTGGAGGCAATGATCTCGTGGCTGGATCACTACTCTCGTTTCCTATTGGTTGCTGTGAGCAACCAATATGTGGACATCTATCCACATATGAAAAAATAATTCTCATGGGGATTTTTCTTGTTGTTACTCTAGTTATTCATATGCTATTACAATGACTACTTTTAAAGCATTCACCTTTCCCTATTTAACCTGCCATAGAAAATATACTGAACGGGGCTGTGCACAGTGCACATTCCTGGAATCTCAGCTACTTGGGAGGCTCAGGCAAGAAGACTGAGAGTTTGAGGCCAGAGGCAGCCTGCACAACTTAGTGAAACCCTGTCTTAAAATAAAAAATTAAAAAGTAGGTTAGGGATGCGGCTCAGTGGTAAAGCACTTGCCTAGCATGTACGAGGCTCTGGGTTCAACCCCCAGCACTGAGGGAGGGGGACAGACAGGTATATACAGTATGTATGTATGTTGTTAGGTGCCCTCAAGTCAGATCTGACTCATAGTGACCCTCATAAGGTTTTCAATGGCTGATTGTTTTCGGGATTGCTTCAGGAGTGGATTGCCACATCCTTCTCTTATTTTTGTAGTGCTGGGGATTGACCCAGGGCCTCCGAGAGCCCAGAGCAGCACTCTACCACCTGAGGTAAACTCCAGCACTTGGGAGGCTGAGGCAGGAGAACTGCAAGTTTGAGGCCTGCCTGGTCTACCTAGCAAGTACCAGACCAGTCCGGCTACATAGTGACACTATGTCTCAAAAAAAAAAAAAAAAAAGCTAACTATAAGTTTTTAAAATTTTCTTAACTAATAAAACTTAAGAGGATTAGTCACAAAAGTCATTTGATCAGGAAAAACCATACCTATAAGAAGAAGTTAAAAATGATAAGATTCTTTATTTTTTTTTAGAAATTTTTAATGTACATCATAATGTGATTCATTTTGACATGCTTTTCATTGTGACAGTTTTCATATATGCAATTTGATAAACATTATTCATATAGGTTACCCCTTACCTTCCCCTATGTTTCCCCCCCTCCCCGCCTTCCCATCTAAGTTTCCCATCCAAGTCTTCTCAAAAACGATAAGATTCTTTTTGAAAGTAAGAGAAAAAAAATTAACTATACGGCTTTATCGGGGAAAATAGTGCAAGAGCACCTCCTAGTGTCCACAGGGTAATTCGACAAGAGGCTGGAGCAGGTGACTGGCAAAGAGCATCTTCAAGTAGGTCTGCTTCTCTGGTCCCGCAGTTAACACAGTTTGCAACTTTCCAAATGGTGGTGGTGGTTTTCGCTACTTCACACCTCCCTGTAATCTTTAAACTAATACATGGTTGTGGGGCACCTGCCTGGGCTTCAGGAACGTGCTGAATGCTGGAGGAAATACAAAGATAGATGTGCAAATTTGCCTTCAAGGAATGAGCAATATTTACTTAGACTAGATGTTAATGACATCAAGAAATCATTAAAGTCATATCAGGAACTTAACTGGGGGGTGGTATTTTCTCACCATCGTAAGAAGCATCGTGGATATTCAGGACATTCCGAGAAGAAAGTGACCCTTACAACCGAAGCAAGATTTTTCCAGGCATTGCAGACTGGGGCCACTAGAACTGACCACAGAGATATGTTGTATGGGTGACATACTGTTTTAAGATTTTAAATTTTAAGCTGGACGTGGTGACCCATGCCTGTGATCCCAATGGCTCAGGAGGTGGAGGCAGGAGGATTGCAAGTTCGAGAACAGAGGCAGTCTGTAATTTAGCAAGACCCTGTGTCAAAAAAAAAAAAAAATGGGCTGGGTGTGCAGCTCAGTGGTGCAGTGCTTGCAATGCATGGAAGTGCAAGGCCCTGGGTTTAACCCCAGTACCACCAAAAAAAAAAAAGATTTTAAATTTTGAATGCTTTTCCTCAGTGGTGTGAACCCTTCAGTTCACAACCAAGTTCATTTCTCCCTACGTCTCAAATCACACATTTATTCTGCAGGCACAGCCTCATGTACACGTTTCAGTTTATCATCGCTGATTTAGATTCAAATAGAGAGAAGTGAAAAAGAATTTAAAAGGGAGCGAACTGAGATCCTAAAAGAGTTTGAGTAAAAATGCCAGAGAGAGAGAGAGTCATATTTTTGGAAGACCGTGTGAAGTCCGGCAGGGGCAAGAGTACGGGGTGTGAGGAGCCGAGGGAAGGAGTGGGATTGGAGATGGATCACGCCATCTAAACTTCCCAGGAAACAGACGCTCTGAGCAACTGATCTGGCGTGGGCAACAGATGATGTCAAGGACAGGTTGGGGAAAGAATGTGCGCTGATGGGTGGAGCAGGGCTGGGGAGCAGTGTTCCTCGAGGCCCCGGTAGAGGAGGAGCTGGTATAGGGGGCACTGGAGACCCG
Organism: Pedetes capensis; assembly: GCA_007922755.1. Lineage (NCBI taxonomy): Eukaryota > Metazoa > Chordata > Mammalia > Rodentia > Pedetidae > Pedetes > Pedetes capensis. The sequence goes on from VMDO01011737.1 coordinate 19,765, forward strand.
TCTGGATTGATTGGCCCTTGATTTCAGTACATCGATGCCGAGCTGCCCGCGGAGTCGCCCTACCTCTACGGCCTGCACCCGAACGCGGAGATAGGCTTCCTGACGCAGACCTCGGACAAGCTCTTCCGCACCGTGCTGGAGCTGCAGCCTCGGGACAGCCAAGCCGGAGATGGAGCCAGCACTACGAGAGAAGAAAAGGTGCGCGGTGGGGATTGCTGGAGACCTGGCCGGTGAGGCCCCGGGTTGCAGGTGAATGCACTTCTCCTAGCGGCAGGCCTGGCACAACGCAGAGTGGATAATACGCCCAGGGCGTGGCCTAGCCAGCCTTGAGATGCTGGGCCTTCACTTGGCCCTCTGGTTAAATCACAGGAAGTCCCTGCCCTTAGGGCTGGCGGCTGCTTTGCTTTTTATTGGGTCTGTCTGCCAAAATGAAGAAAAGACAAAGCTGGGCAGTGGTGATTTGGAAACTTGAAAGTGACTTCATAAATCTTTGGCAAGCTATGTCATGATGGGTGCAGAGCTGTGTCTGAACACCTCCACCCTCATTCCTCCAAGTAAACGTCCCCTTAATGAGAAGGCCTTCTGCTGGTGTCAGTGGCTCCCAGCCCAAACCTCTCTGAATGCATGAAGTGCTTCTCACACACAGGCTCCTGAAATTACAGGAACGTGAAGGGAAATACGGAGTAGAGAGGGTGAGGTATGGGTGAGAACATGTGGGGCCCTGTTTCTGGTGAAGGGGCTGCTGGGGTGAAACGTCTCAGGGAAATTCTTTCTAAGCACAGCTCATTGCACTTCCAAGAGATGTGTATCCACCAACCCACACCCATCCTTGGTACTGCCTCGACCCCTTTAATAAGAGATACTGTTAGATTTGTAAGGAAACAGCCTTGGTGGATTAAGGGTTGGGATGCATGGGGGGTTATAAAACCATTAGGCTGCAGGGCCCGATTTTGAGAAAGCCAACGGATGGATACTGAAAGAGTTAGGGTTTTGTTTAAAGGTATGGAGTGGTGTCATCAAAACAGGAGTTCTCACCCTGACCTTTCTCTCCCTTTCCAGGAATGGGGGTTGAATCCAGGGCCTTACACATGCTAGGAAAGTGCTCTATCACTGAGTTGCACCCCCAGCCAAGTTCTCAATTTTTTCTAATGCCTAAAAATGAGCTGTTGTTGTTGTTGTTGTTGTTGTTGTTGTTGTTGTTAGGTCCTATCAAGTCACTGTCCGACTTATAGCAACCCAACATACAACAGGTGAAACACTATTGTTAGTGCTTCTCTGCTATTCATAGGGTTTTCAATGGCTGATTGTTTTTTGGGAGTGGGCTGACAGGTCCTTCTCCCGAGCCTACAGCACCTGGTGTTCCTAGGCGGTCTCCCACCCAAGTACTAACCAGGCCCAACCCTGCTTAGCTTCCGAGATCTGATGGAATCAGACGCCACAGTGGTAAAGCTGCAAGCTAAAAATGAGCTAAAGAGCTGAAAATTTGGATTCTAAGGACTAGAGGCATAGCTCAATGGTAGAGGACTTGCCTGTCATGTGAAAGAGATTCCATCCTCAATACCAGGAAAAGGAAGGAAGGAAGGAACAAATGAACAAACAAATTAATTAGTTCTGATTCGCAAACTCGTGATTTTGATGTAGGTGACCATATTCTGAGAAAGTTGCTTTAAATTATACTACTCAGCCTCTTCCACCATTCTATTTCTGAGTTAAAATTTGAGACTAATAGGAAGAGTCCAAACCACCCAGAAAGAAACATGGTTATAGCTGTAAAAATGAAAAGGGCAAGGACTATAGAAGAAATAGATTTAGGATTCTCTGGGGGAGGCTCGCTGAAGCTTCTAAATGTTGTGTGTGTACATGTGTGTGCACGTGTATATATGCTCCAGTCATGCTGGGAGCTGTGATCACCTGCCACGCATGGCACTGTGGCCACCCATGCAGTGACCAGCTGCGAGTGGGTCTGCAGCGTCCCAGCGCTCAGCCACGGAAGTGTTTGGCCCACCGCTCTTGGGTTCTTATGAGCTCTGTGCCTTCCCGTCCAAAGGCAGCTCCTGAGGGGCAAGGCCAAGGAGCATGTTTTGTCAGTAGGTAGCCTTGCCCACCCCACATACACTCTCGCAAGCTCTCCACCCAAATTTCCTCTGACATTGTCATCTCCAAAGGAAATTGGGGTTCAGCATATGCCTAACTGCTGTGTACCTAGGAAGAAGAAAGAAAATTGGGGACAGGGAGTCAAGGGAGGAGACAATGTGCAGGTGGCCACAATCCTCAGACCAGGCATGGACTTCCTTTCCAGGACACCATGGACTCCTTCGAGGTCCCAAGCTGGGGTTGCGGCGTGGCCCTGAGGCGCTCTCTTGGGCAGATGAATTTGCTATTAAACAGGAGGGCACCTAGCTGCCATAACAAAATGCCACAGACTGGGTGGCTTAAACAATAGGAATTTGTTTTCTCTGAGATCTAGAGGCTAAAAGTCTCAAATCAAGGTGTGGTGGGTTTCGTTTCCTCTGGGGCTTCTCTTGGCTTGCGGATGGCCACCTTCTCCCCGTATCCTCACATGGCCTTACTCTTCAGCCCCTGATGTCTCTTGTTTTTTGTGTCAAATTCCTTCTTATAGGACAGCAGTAAGATTGAATCGGGGCCCACTTTAAGGACTTCATTTAACTTCATCTCCTCTTCAAAGAACCTCCCTCCAAATACAGTCCTATTTGGAGGTACTGGGGATTTAGATGTCAACAAGTGAATTGGGAGGGGACACAGTTCAGCCCAGGGCACCCCTGGAATGTAAGCCTTCCTCTCTTCCCCAGCAATGAGGAAGCCTATCTCCCCTTGTAAATCGCTTCAGAATTTGGATTTCTTTAGTTCTGAACAACCAGCTAGTCACTTAGAGAAAGGTAAAAGAGATTCTCCCTTTCCTTAGACCAAAATACATTTCAGATGGCTTAAATATTGAAATGTGAAGCAAGAAAACCTCAAAAGGCTAGAAGACAGCTTGGACAAATGCTTTTATGACCTTACAAAGAGGAGAGAATTTAAAACCGTAAGAAAAAAAAAAACTCAGAATTTGTAAAGAAAAAGACTGTTAACATTTAATGGCTTAAAAATACATACAAAACATTTACTGAGCAAAAATCACCATGAACAAAGTGAAAGCCAAGCTAGGACAGCCTATTTGCAGCCCAGGTATTGGGCTGTGGGCAGATTTTGCTAATATACAGAGGCCTTATGTGTGGAAAAAATCAAGAGGGAAAAGGATGGGCAAGATGAGCACAAAGGAAATTCATACAATAAGTACAAGTGGCAATAGAAATATTAAAAGATGCTCAGTGTCCCTCATAGCTTAAAAAAAAAACAAAGTTATGTGAAATATTGTTTTTCACCTCTTGGTAAGGATTTTTAAATGAAATAATATCGAGTGGTGAGGGCACAAGAAAATAGTCACTCTATCTCTTTTGGCAGAAGTTTAATTTATAGAACAATTTCAAAACAGCTTCCAAAATTCCAAATGTTTACATTTTGAAGTCTATTTCTCTTGGGTCTATTTCTAAGAAATCAGCCAGTGGAAAAACTCAAAAGTGCACAGATTTTTATGATGTTTGTATTTATGTTTATTTATTTATTGCAGAATTATTTATAGCAGTGGAAAACGTAAACAGACCAAATGTTTATCAGTAGGGGAATGACAAGAAATTATGGTATGTCAAAACAGGGAAATAATGCACACTGTTAGAAAGAATAAGGCAAATCTACATATAGTCACAAGGGAATATAGCCAAAATCTACAGGGCAGAGTTTGTAGCTCAATGGCAGAGTACTGCCTAGTGGTCATAAGGCCCTAGGTTTAGCCCTGAGGGGGGAAAAGAAAAAGACTTATTACAAGGTAGAAAATCAAGCTGGCAAAGCTCTGCATAGTATGATTTTACTAGTGAGAGAAAGAGAGAAAGAAGACATGATAGGTAGACATGGTGGATGGATGGATGGATAATGATTGAGAGTTATGTGCATTGAAGGACATCTAAAAAATATAAACAGTTTGACAGTGTTTTCCTCTTTTAGGGGAAGAGTCAAGATTATTGTTGTTGTTAGGTGCCATCGAGTCAGTATCCGACTCATAGCAACCCTCATAGGGATTTCAATGGCTGACTGTTTCGGGATTGCCTTGGGAGTGGATTGCCAGGTCCTTCTCCCATTTTTTTGCAGTGCTGGGAATTGAACTCGGGTCCTCAGAGACTGCAGCGCAGCGCTCTACCAACTGAGCTAAATCCCAGCCCCAGAGTCAAGATTAGGGGAGGGTTTTGCTTCTGATATTAAATATATCAGTAATGTTTAGTATTACTTTTCCAAAAAGAAAAAAAAAAAGCAGAGGTGTTGCTAGTGGGAATAAAGGGGATCACATCCCTTGGCACCCACTCCTCCCATCCAGAGGCCCCGGCAGTGCCCTGAACCAGAGTCCTGTGTGTCTGCGACGGCTCCTTCCCTATCCACCCTCTCCCTCCTCAGGTCTCCGGACCCTGCAGGGCCTGATCAGGGCCAGGCTGGAACTCTGCATCCCCACATTTGACGTTTTGGGGAACAATGCCTCCAGACTATCTTTTCTTCTCTCTGTGACTAAGGTCCACATGGCAGCTCACTGATGTAGGGCTGTTTCTTCAAATTCCACTTCAGGGACAGAAACATGATATAAATTTAGCCATTTGTCTTATACGCTGGCAGCTAGTTTTTCAGGTGCCATTAAAATTCCATTCCAGTTTCTGCTATGACAGCACCCGAGACCCATTTGCAACAGGGTGATGGGTTTGGGTTTCTTTTTTCTAACCTCAGCTCTTTTCCTGGAGAGTGTGCTGTATGTTAGCCATACAAAGCAAGGTGAATATTAATCATCCTTTACATTTATATAGTTCCTTATAGCTTTCAGGTGCTGTCACATCCATCAGCTCATTTGACTTGATCTTCACAGCAACCCTGGGAGCTGGGGAAAAGGGGGCTGGAGGAGAAGGACGCTCTTGGACATTTTTACAGATGAAAAGCTTGAGGCCTAAATGGCTTGCTTATATCACTTAAGCAATGCAGAGAAGAACCGTATTAACTCAGGGAGGGCTCTTCCAGTATAAGCAACAGAAACTGATGTATCCGACCTAGGCAAGAAGTAGCTCCCCTTTATCAAATTAATCAACTGAGGAAAGGAAAAGGACCACATGGCTCCAGGGCCCCGAGGAGAAGGAAGAGTGGGCAGGCCTTTCAGGGCACCTCCATGCTCCCACTGGCTCCTAGATCCCAGGTGTAAAAGGTTCATGCTCTTGGAAGAACAATCCAAGATGGGCCTCACTTGGGTCAGGAGAGGCTGGACTCAGTGACTGTCCCCAGAACAATGGGGGAGAGGGGATTTCCCAAAGGAGATGGGTATCTGCTCTTAGAAGGGGAAGGAGATGATGGACAGGCAAAAACTCAGGTGCGTGCTGCAGGCATCTAGAGCTCAGCTCTCAGGACTCCAGGGAGAGCTGATGGTCACTCCCACGCCCCCTCGTTCCCCTCCCTCTCCCATTCCAGGCTGCTGGCCATATGGACTGCGGTGGCCACATGTGTTCACTTTTCTTTCTCTGCTCACAGACCTCCCAGGCTTATTCACTTGCTCCAAAATGGCCGGCTCAGCCTCCAAGTGCTTTCCCAGAAATAACCTAGAATCTCTGCCCTCAATTCCAAAATCTCCAGGAGAGAGACCCTTGTTATTGTTGCTCCCCTGGTCAAATTAACTGATGGTTTGTGTGAGAAAAGGAATCGCGGGTAGAAGAGGAGGTTTATGTCCTAGATGGCTGTGCCTCTTCCAGAAACATTATCACCTTATGGAAACACAGAACTCAGTGTGTATGTGGGGGTAAGGGGAGATGATCCCTCAGTATCCATGGGGATTTGGTCCTAGGACCCCTACGTATACCAAAGTCTACCATGCTCAAGTCCCTTATGTGAAGTAGCATAGTATTTGCATGTAACCTATGCACATTCTCTTGCATGCTCGCTCGCTTTCTATTTATTTTATTAATTGATTGCAGAGCTAGGGATGGACCCCAGGGTCATTCGCCTGCTATGTAAGCACTCTGCCGCTGAGGTATACCCCCAGCCCCTTTTATACTTTAAACCAAACCTAGATTACTTATAGGGATAGGGCTTAGCTCAGTTTGTAGAATGCCTGCTCTGCACTCTCTTGAGGCCCAGGTTCCAATCTCCAGCACCACAAAAATAGGAGAAGGATGTGATAGTCCATGCCTGAAAAACAGTCAGCCATTGAAAAAACCCTGTGAGGGTCACTGTGAGAGTCAGACCTGACTTGACTGCACCGAACAACAAGATTACTTATAATAGCTAGTACAATGTAAATACTATGCAAAAATTTGCTATACATATTGTTTAGGGAATAATGACAATTGAAAAACTGGCTGGATGCAATTTATATGTGTGTGTTTATTTTTTGATGCATGGCTGGTTGGATCTGAGGATACAGAACCTGGACACATGGAGGGCCAACTGTCTACTTGTGCGCATGCGCGCACCCGCCCGCAAACATTCATCTCTGTGGTTCTTACTGTTGGCTTCCCGTGGCCCCCAAGGGCCATCTTAGGCCAAAGTCAGCTCACAGCTTTCTAGTTCGAGTCCCACAGCTAACTGGGTCAGCCTCTGAGTTTTTCAACCCACATCCTTAGAATTCATTTTTTCAAGCTGGCCATTGGAGTAGCAGGCAGCAGGCCCCTCCCCGAGGAGTCCTCAGCCCCTCCCCTGCTGACCCAGGCCACAGGAGAGCGGTAGCCCTCGATGGGGTGGAGCAGCAGGTGGCCGCACTGCAGGAGGCTGGGGTCCTGGAGAATCGGAGCCCCTTCTGAACCCTGTGTTTTTTGCCGTGGGGGCAGGTGAAGGCCCTGCTGGAAGAAATCCTGGAGCGGGTGACGGATGAGTTTAACCTCCCGGAGCTGATGGCCAGAGTGGAGGAGCGCACGCCCTACATCGTGGTTGCCCTCCAGGAATGCGAGCGGATGAATGGCCTCACCAGAGAGATTCGGCGCTCCCTGCGGGAGCTGGACCTCGGCTTAAAGGTGAGGGAGGCCATGGGAGGCCCGGGTTGCCAGAAGACACAGCTGGACCCTGAGGGGCAAAAGCGACACTCAGGGGCCAGGGAGCTGGAGGGCAGTTGTCCTATAGCAACCTAAATGCCCAGAAAGGTATTATCCACAGAAGCCAAAGTCTGGCCTTGAAGTTGCCTGAAGGAACCAAGATATTGCACAAGTTCTGACATTTCTCTTGGGCAAAGATCAGCGCTACTATTCCTACTTGCATAGTTGCAATTACTTAGATAAGAACCAGTTGATGTTATTCACTCTGACATGGTGTAAAGTATCCAGCATAGAGCCTGTTATGACTGTTCACCTGGATGACAGGTAAGTGGGGTATCTTGCTGCCTTTTAGGACTCAAGGAACATGACTGTTATCAGTTTACACTGGCATGTTTATTAATGGTAATCCAAGGTTGAGGGTATAGATCAATGATAGAGCACTTGCCTAGTATGTACAAGACCCTAGGTTTGATCCTCAGCACTGCAGAAAAAGAAAAAGGAAAAAGAAAAAACAATTGTAATCCAGACAGTGAGAAAGTGAGAAGCCAGTATTGTAGCTGGCAGGGAAAACCCAGAGAAGCCCCAGAAGGCCAGTTTGGAAGACGTGGGTGCCATCACGTCCGGTTCTTGGCATTACACAACCACATGTGTGTATAGGAAAAACAACTATGAATTTCTCAGGTGCACATACATAGAAACTATGGAAACAGACTATAAAATCTTGGTTAGTGGTTTGTTTTTTAACTTTCAATTTCCTGTTACCCCTAATGTGGGTGGAGGGAAACACGAAGGAAAGAGACACAAGAATGAGATGTTGGAGGCTGTTTGGTCATGTTTCCAAATTCCATGCCACCTTGTAATCAAATGAAATACAGGATTCCACAGGACACTCTCAAATGTAAATAAAGACTTTGCCTGTCATATTACACGTCTTCGTTACTGTGGTGAGCAGGTATATAGTAGCAGTTTTCTTCAGTAGGTTTGCTGTAATCCTAGCTTACTGAATCCATGCCATTTGGCACAGTCTGTTTACGGATTCGATTTCCAATTCGTTTACTCATTTTTCTTCTGAGAGCCTTCGCTGAGGTTGGGAGTCATGAATCACCCAGCTTCCTGGGTAAAGATGAGGGGGTGGTGGAGCATGTCTCCTTTCAGTCTAGTTTGGGTGATGTTGATTGATAAGCTCTTTGGGCGAGACATTGATGGATAAGCTCTTTGGGCGAGTCTCAGCACTCCGAGAGGGAGGATGGAAGGGTAATGTAGGAGACAGAAGTGGAGCCCACCCTTCCAGAGGGACAGGCTTGGGGAAACCGACATGCAAGGCAGATTTCATTAAGTGCCACCAAAATGAAGCCAGAAAAGAAAGGAGAAACAGGTGTGTGAGATAAAGAAAGGCCCCGGGGCTTTGGAGGAAAGATGGGTTAGGAAAGGCAATGAGGGGCTTCCAGAGGTGCAGACCAGAGGGGCCACAAATCAGTTCTAAGGGTTAACCTGCTTTGGTGGGAGCAAAGAGCCCACTCAGAAGAGCAGCGGCAATATAGAGATCTTTGGGAAGAGCAGTGGCCCAGGTGTAGCTGGGACCGTTTTCTGCTGGTTCCTTTGTGACCTGGAGGACAGACAGAGCTATCTCCATTCAGAATGTTCTCAGGAAACCCTGTCTCACGAGGACCGTCCCCCAGCCTGGCCTGGTCACCAGCCACCCTGGAGATTTTCCACATCTCCATCCCCGCATCCTGCAGTCCCCCGGTGGGGGCTGGGGAATGAGGCGGCCCAGGGATGCTTAGGGGGAGCCCCACACGGGAAGCAGGGCACAGAGGCAGGTGGGAAGAGAAGGCGGAGGACGGGGTTGTGACGAGGAAGGGACAATGGGGATGGCAGCAGAGTTCAGAGAAGGGACAGCGGTGACTCTAAGGGAGACAGACGCCCAGAAGGGAGGACAGGAGCAAACACAGGAGGGTGACAGGGAAAGGAGGGGCTCACAGGGTGCCGGTGGGCCGAGTGCATGTTGTTGTTGTTGTTAGGTGCCATCAAGTCGAGTCTGATTCATAGCGACCCTCATAGGGTTTTCAATGGCTGGCTGTTTCGGGATTGCCTCGGGAGTGGGTTGCCACGTCCTTCTCCCATTTTGTGGTGCTGGAAATCAAACTCAGGACCTCAGAGACTGCAGAGCAGAGCTCTACCAGCTGAGCTAACTCCCAGCCTGCAGACCGAGTGCATGGGTGTCTGTAAATCCAGCAGCAGGAACTTCAGCTTCGAGCCTCTCGGGCACACAGGTGGGGTGTGCACTTGGCTTTAGCAACCTGCAGACATGCCAGCCTGGCAGGGGCAGGGGGAGAAAGGAAATACCGCTTGACACTTGCCTGCTTTTACTGTCCTTTTTCTTTAAGGGCCACTGTGAAACTCTAGGCTGTCTCTAATTGAGTATAGGTGGCAGGGGGCAGCTCATGTCCCCCAGCATGGCACACGGGCAAAGCCAAATGCTCTGCCCATCCTGGCAGGCGAGCTAGAAAATTTCCAACTTTTTAAGTTACCAAGTCAACACTCTTAGCATTTGTGGTAAAGAAATAGAAGTAGTAAGGGAGGGCAGGGCAAACCGCTGGGGAGGGCCAGTCAGCCACACACGTATTTTCACAGAGCGGATTTCCCTTGGGAATTCACCACAACCAGACATCCGGGTCTCACGCTTGCAAGATGAGAAACCAGGTTCTGTGAGTATTCCAGAGCTAACTGGGAGAGATACTGACGCCTGTTAACCAAATGCACAAGCACCTACCTGATCTACAACACTCCAAAAGGCCAATTTATTCTTTATAACTATACCTAGCTAAACTTTCAAAGGGCTATGTACTGATGGAAGACTATCTAGAAAATTCTCTATGTGAGAAACTACATGAGAATCCAAAATTTTAAACTTGTGCTGCCCAGTGCAATAGACACTAATGATAAATAACTCCTGAGCACTTGAAATATGGCTAGTCCAAATTGAGATGTGCTAAAAGTGTAAGTTACACACCAGATTTCAAAGACATAAGACTGAAAATGTAAAATATGCCATTAGATAGATAGATAGATAGATAGATAAATAGATGATAGATAGATGGAAAGATAGATAGATGATAGATTTTTTTATTTCAATCCTACGGGATGAACCCAGGGCCTCGCACATTCTAGGTAAGTGCTTTACCAATGATCTGCACCCTTAGCCCCTTTTTTATTTTTTATTTTGAGATAAGGTCTCACTAAGTTGCGTAGGCTGCCTCTGGCCTTAAACTCATGATCCTCCTGCCTCAGTCTCCTGAGTTGCTGGGATTACAGATGTGTACCATGGCACCTGCAATACTTTTTACTAGTGATTTTTATTAGTGATTATACATCAAAACAATATTTGACATTTTAGATCTATTGAGTTAAACAAGATATGCTATCAAAATTAAGCTCACCTGTTATATTTTTGAAATGGAGATAAAGTCACCCATGTGGCTGGCTCTTGTGGCTTGTGGGCGGTGAACACCTTGGACAGAGCCACGGCTGGCCTGGAGTCTGGGCGGGACCAGGACTTGCTTTACATCACATGAATGTTTGCTGGCGTCAGAATTTTTCTGTTCTTCAGCGTTGTACACATGGGAAGACGGTCAGCCTTATGGTCCACTTGCTGACTTGGGGACTTCCTCTGGCTCTCTATCCCGGCCAGCTGTGTTGCCTTCTGGTTTGGGTCAGGGGGTGTCTTGATCCCTGTCCCCTGGCGGGTGCCCTGGCCTACTTCCTGGGGCCGTCCAGGACTCAGCCAAATGACCCAGATGAACAGGCTAATGCCAGCTTCAATGTGGAAGCCAGTCCCGAAGGGATGGGGCCCTTATCATTTCCACCTCCTTCCCACCTCCTCACTGCCCAGTGCCCTCTGAGAACAAAAGCTGGTCCGAAAGGGTGTCTTCGTGGGAAAGATGAGTGGTGAGGAGCTGCCCCTGAGGACGGGGTGCAGCACGCGGCCCTCCAGGAGGGGACACCTGGGTGCTGCTGCCCTGTCCCTGGGATGCCACTGCCCGAGCCTGGCCCTGAGTGAGGGCAGCTGCTGCTTCAGGAGCCCAGAGGGGCCCTGGCCACAGGGTCAGTCCTGCCCCTCCCCAGCCCAAGAGCTTCAGTCCTAGACTTGGACCACAGCCAAGGAACCTGAGCTGCTGACAAGCTCGCTGGCTTAAAGGAGTGAAGGCCCACAGGCAAAGTAAGGTTTTCACCAAAGGAAGATTATGAAAGCATTTGTTTACAAGGATGAATAAAGTGGTTACGGTCACAGCCAGCCAGCCTTCGTCACAGCCAGGAAAGAGTAGCACACATCCCGTCGGTCTCCCGAAGTCTCCCCTGCAATGCAGAAACCAAGGAAGCAGGCCACAGGAGCCTGAAACACAGGCTTGCTCCAGAGAGGGCCAGGGTTCTAAACTTTCTCTTTGTTTTCCTGACCTCTGAGCGACTAAGGACTGATATTCGTTGGTGTTGCGTGGATCCAGACCAGAGGAGTTAGGAAACCCGGGCTTGAGCAAACGTAAGCAGGTTTCTCTATGAGCCTAGCTTGCGTCTTTCCCAAGGGCCCACGGACCCAGAGTTTGGCCACAGCAGCTTCTGGCCCACCCATCCCAGTCTCCCCCACCTGCCAACATTTTAGGAAATGAATATTTTTCGGAACCCCTCTCAGGGTACACGGCCTGGAGTTTACCAGTGTCATATTCCTCTCTTCCTAAGAAGGGGACACTGGTCCACTCTGAATTTGGGGCAGGGTTCTCTCTCTTATTTCTTCCCAGCTCCTCCTCTGAAAATCAGGCCTTTCAACTTCTACTCAAGGTCATGAAAATATCTGAGTTCAGAAACCAAACTACAGGATGATTTCTTTTCCTAAATTATTCCTGCTTTCCTAATAAGCTGGAGAAGCCTAAGAGACAGTACATTAAGTTTCTGTCACTTGCACATTCAACCAGTAAGTGCAAAATAATTGCCAGAATAAATTACGATCTTATTATAAACAGATGTGAGAAGTTTTTAGGGAAGCCAAATTATACATCTTATGTTCCTCTGCTATCAAAATGTGTTTAGATTTCTAAAGGATGTTAAGAATTAAGTATTGCATTTAAAAATTATTTTTAAAGCCAGGCTAGGTGTCACATGCCTGTAATGCCAGCAACTCAGGAGGCAGGAGCAGGAGGGTCACAGGTTCAGGCTAGAGGCAGCCTGAATAACCCTGTCTCAAGACAGAAACATTGTTTTAAAAAGAGATTAGGGGTGCAACTCAGTGGTAGACCACATGTAAATAGCATGTATGAGGCCCTGGGTTCAGACCCTTAGTACCACACACAAAAAATTATTTTTATCAGACCTTATTTTTTAGAGCAGTTTTGTTGTTGTTGTTGTTGTTGTTAGGTGCTGTTGAGTCAGTGTCTGACTCATAACAACCCTATGTACAACAGGCGAAACACTTATTGTCAGTGCTTCTCTGTTATTCATAGAGTTTTCAATGGTGGATTGATTTTGGGGAGTGGGTTGCCAAGTCCTTCTCTCAAGCCTACAGCACCTGGTGTTCCCAGGTGGTCTCCCATCCAGGCCTGACCCTACTTAGCTTCTGATATCTGATGTGATTGGATGCCTCAGTGGTACGGCTGCAGGCAGAGCAGTTTTAAGTTCACAGAAAAACTGAGCAGGTGTGAAGATTTCTCATATGGCTCCTGTCCCACCACACTGATGCCTCTCCCTTCTGATCAACAGCCCCCACCCCAGTATACGTCTGTTATAACTGAAGAACTGACAGTGATGTCATTGTCACCCCGAGTCCACAGTTCACACTGGGACTCATGCTTGGTGCTGAATTTTCTGTGGATTTAGACAAGTAAACAATGACCTGTCATGGTGTCATGCACAGTAGTTCTGCCGCCCTACAAATCCTGCGTCTCGTACATATTTTCACCTTCTCTTGAGCACATCACGTCATAGAGATGGTTTCCGTAGCTTCCTTGAGGTCCGAAACACACAGTGAGTGGTTGACGTAGCCCTGAGACAGGATCCAAAACAAAGTCTTGTCTGTACAGGGAAGCAGATAACAGCTGTCAGCCTCTGGACTGCCATCTGACTTCTGCATTTGTCTTACCCTGGCACAGGCATCCAGATAGGGGCCAAAGGACCAGGACATGTTCAGTTCATCACACTTCTTCCTGTACCACCAGAAGTCTATGACTGACCCACTTTGAGTCCCGTTCAGTCAAATCCACGATCAGGCCTTTATTTTCCCATCAGCTTTCATGAGAGACGATTTTCCCATGCATGACATAATCCTCAGATGCACCCAAGTTTAATAACCACCCCCCAAACTGTGGAAAGGCAAAGTGAGTAGAATTATCTACTGGGTGTGGCGGTAGAAGCCTGTAATCCCAGCACTCAGGAGGCTGAGGCAGGAGGATGGTGAGTTTGAGGCCAGCCTGGACTATATAGTGAGTTTCTGTCTTCCCTGTCTCAAAAAAAAAAAAGCATTTATTTAGCTGTTTTGTTTGTTAAGGCATATCATCACCATGGAAGTAAAGTGAATACTGAAAACTTTTAAAGGAAAAAAGAAGTGTGAGCTGTACATTTTGTTAACTCTTTTATACTTTGTTTTTATAATAAATCATAACTTTTGTATATACCTTCTTAACCATATTGGAAAGCAATTGGTGGTTTTATATACACATATTTTTTATTAAAACTATCGTGTGTAGGATTTTATGTGCATCCTTGGCAAAAGCATATACACTTCAGTTTCCATCACCAGCAGAACACGGAGCCTTTCTGCCTAAGGAAAGGCTGGATAATAGGGCTGCTGGGATGACAGGCACCGTCCAGGTCTGCACTGATGTGGTCACAGGTGGCTTCTGAGCACAGGAAGTTAGTGAATGTGGCTTAGGGAGTGACTTTTGTTTTTGCCATTTTAGTTCACTTGCATTTAAATAGCCACGTGTGGGAAGGGGCTATGGTGTCAGACCCTGTGGAGCTGAAGCCGCAGCACTTGGCTACCGCAGTGTGAGGCCAAGAACACTGGGTAAGGACTTGCCTTGTAGCTGTGTCTGCTAAAGAGAGTATCAGGTAGTTTTCCCGTAGGCACAGTCCCTCCTCCTGCCTGGAAAGGGGAAGTCAGTGGCAGAGAACTTGCCTAGCCTGCACAAGGGCCTGGGTTTGTTTTCTAACACTGAAAAAAAAAAAAGATTGAAAAAAAGTTAAGAGAAAAAATAGTTAAAATGAAGAAAGAGAGAAAGAAAGAAAGAAAAAAAACGCAGAGAGACACAGGGCACAGTGGCACAGGCCTGTGATCCTAGCTTCTCAAACAGCTAAGGCAGAGGATCACAGGTTTGAGGCCAGAGGTAAACCTGCGCAACTTAGCCTGCCTCAAGATTAAAAATTTTAAGAGGAGGGTTGAGGTCTCTGCGGCCCGGGGTTGCCAGTTTCCAGGGCCTTCCTGCCCCTTACCCTTTCCCTTCTCACTCCTTGTCTTCAGGGTGAGCTGACCATGACCGTCGACATGGAGAACTTACAGAGCGCCCTGTACCTCGACACAGTGCCCGAGCCCTGGGCCAGGCGAGCCTACCCTTCCACGGCAGGCCTGGCAGCCTGGTTCCTGGACCTCCTGGACCGAATCAAGGAGCTGGAGGCATGGACAGGTGACTTTGCACTGCCCTCCACCGTGTGGCTGACAGGCTTCTTCAACCCCCAGTCCTTCCTGACCGCCATCATGCAGTCCACGGCCCGCAAGAACGAATGGCCACTGGACCAGATGGCCCTGCAATGCGACGTGATGAAGAAGAGCAGAGAGGAGTTCCGGAGCCCTCCTCGGGAGGGGGCCTATGTCCATGGGCTCTTCATGGAAGGTGCCCGCTGGGACACACAGGTGAGGTCTGGGGTGAGCTGAAGGATCCCCCGAGGTAGGCTGGTTAAAGCACACGGCCTTCTGGAACGCCTCCATGAGAGGGGTGCCCCAGGATCCCAGTGGGGGTAGCCTGTCTCTCCTAGAGGCCATTTTTATCCAGCCAGGGCCGATGCACAGTGCAAGGCTCTGCCAAGGGAGTAGAAGAGAGTGCTTCAAAGCGAGGCCCCTGGAACCAGACTGGCTGCATCTGAGCCTCATTACCACCATTTAGAAACTCTCTGACTTTGGTAAGTCTTACCTCTCCACATTGGTTCACTTGACTGTGAAATGAGAGGAGAGAGTCATTGTGAAAACCAAAGGAGTCAACTAGGTGAGGCACTTGAAGTGTGCCTGGCCCACAAGCAGGGCTTAGGTGCTTCAGTCAGCTGCCCCTGCCGCTGGGTGACCCGGGGGCATGATCTCAACTCCATGGTCTCACTTTCTTCATCCATGAGCTCTGGCTGGGCAGGAATTCCTTCTGTATTTTAGGTCGTTCTATATTACCAAAGAAGAGCCACTCTAGATGTCATTTAAAGTGACGTTTTGAAAGGATTCCTCACTGAAGGCCAATAAAACATTGAGTCACCATGAGACTGGGAAGATGTTTCGTCACAGATAGGGAACGGCAAACAAGCACAGATGGCTGGTGTAATGAAATGAACAAGGACAGATGACTTTGGAGCGAGTTTATGCTTGTCATACGCATGGTCTGGAAAGAGTGCCTAGTCAAATATCCCACTTGGTGGATGACACAAAACTATTCCTAACAGACAATACTAAGCCAATCAGGCAAAACTGTGAGATCTAGATCCCAGGGGCCAGTCGGATAGGCATATAGAGGTGTACTGGGTTCAATAAAAAAAAACCCACCCAAGTTCATGTCACATAGACCCTCAGAATGAAACCTTATTTAGAAAGAGGGTCTTTGTGGATGTAAATAGTTACAGTCAGACCAACGGGATTAGCATGGGCCCTAAATCCAGTGCCTTGTGCCCTTCTAAGAAGTCCCTGTGAAGACCCTGCAGAGCAGGTCCTGTGAAGATGGAGGCTGAGAGTAGAGGTGGGCTCCTATAGGCCAAGGGAGGCCAAGGACTGCCTGTGTCCACCTGAAGCCAGGAAAGAGGGATGGGACAGTTTCTGCCTCAGAGCCTCCAGGACCAACCCTACTGCCACCTTGGTGCAGGACTTGAGTCTCCAGAACTGCCTGAGAATAAGTCTCTTTTGTTTTAAGCTACCAAGTTTGTGGCAATTTGTTACACCAGCCTGAGAACACCAGTACGAGAGCCAACGAAAAGGATAGTCAGGTGGGACAGCGTTCAGCCAGCCTGGGCCTTGAGATGGAAGTCGATTTCTCTCTCTGCATCTGAGCATCCGCACAGGATGGACCCTGCCGCGTTCACACACAGGCTGTGTTAGGTGCAGGGTGGTTCAGAGGCAGCCACAGCCAGGACTCCCTGCCTCATTGGATTTGAGGTGTAACTCCCTCAAGGCAATAAGCTCTTCCTTGGGGGCGTTTGTTGAAAACAACCAAAGACAACAACTTAACACAGCAGCTCATGCGAGGCAGTGATGACAGTGGAGCAAACAATAGCTAACCAAAAAGTTAAGGACAAATTGCGGAAGTATCCATAAATTGGAAAATCCTCTGCCTATCCCCAGAAATCTGGAAGGCCATGCCCAGGAGGGGGCGCTGTGCACATGGTCCATTGCATGAAGGCCCCACACCCTCCCCTCTAGCTAAGGCTGAGGTTCTGTGCACACAAGGAAGTGCAGGCTAGTGGAGCACTGAGCACACACTCCAACGCACAGGGAGCCTCTCAGCAAACTGTGAGATTAATTTTTCAAGGTATTTAAGAAAATCTCTCTAACTTGCTGGCTACTAAGCTAATTGAGCAGGCTATGTCAGGGAAGAAATACATTGTAGAAACAGTTCAGAGAAGACATGAAAGACAACAACCAACCTTACAGACAGAATTTGACTTCCAGAATGGCCATGTTATTTAAAATGTTTGGCTTTGAGTAAAAAATGATGACACGTGCAAGGAAACCAAAAAGGATGACCCACACACCAGGGAAAAAGGAAAGCACTTGAAGGTGTCTCTGAGGAAGTCCCAATGCTGGACTTGGCAGACAAAGACTTTAAGTTAGCTATTTAAAGTGTTCGAAGAACTAAAAGAAACTGTGTCTAAATAAACGAACTACACAAACAATATCTCACCAAATAGAGAACTTTAATACAAAGATAGATTACTACAGAGACAGAAATTATATCTATGATATACATGATATATATATATACCAAGTAGAAACTTTGGAGTGAAAAAGTATAATGCTGAATTGATAATTCAATAGAGGAATTCAAGAGCAGATTTCATTAGGCAGAAAAATCAGTAAACATGGAAATCAGTCAGTTGAGATTATCCAGTCTAAGAAATAGAAGAAAAAAAGGAATGAAGAAACATGAACAGTCCCAGCAACCTGTGGGATACCATCAAGTATACCAACATATACATAGCGAGTGTTTCAAAAAGAGAGGGGAGATAAAGAGCCAGAAAGAATCTCTGAAGAAATAATGGCCCCAAACCTTCCAAATGTAAAAAAAAACTAAAGCTGCACATTCAAGAAGTTTGATGAAATATTGTTGTTGTGAGGTGCCATCGAGTCGGTATCTGACTCATAGTGACCCTCATAAGGGTTTTCAATGGCTGATTGTTTCGGGATTGCCTTGGGAGTGGATTGCCAGGTCCTTCTCCCGTTTTTGTGGTGCTGGGAATTGAACTTGGGACCTCAGAGACTGCAGAGCAGCACTCTACCAACTGAGCTAAATCCCAGCCCTGATGAAATATAAGGAGAATAAACTCTGAGATCCATACCTAGACATATTATGTTCAACTGCTGAAAAATAAAGACAAAGAAAGACTCTCGAAAGCAGAAGAAAAAGGCAACTCACTACTTAGGAGTCCCTGATGAGAATAATTGCCTCATGGTTTCACCAAAGCCATGAGGCTCAGAAGCAGTGAGATGACACAGTCTACGAGCTGAAAGAAAAGACTGTCGGCCAAGAATTCTATATTCAGCAAAGCAATCTTTCAAAAGTGATGAAATATGGCATTCCTAGATTAGAGATGAGAGAGAGACAGACAGACAGACAGCAGAAAGAGAAAGAGAGAGACAGACACAGAGGAAGAGAGAGGGAAGGGAAGGAAGAGAGAGAGAGAGAGAGAGAGAGAGAGAAAGGAGAGAGAGATTGACATTAGAAGACCAACTTTATGAGAAATATTAAAGGGAAGCCAGGCCTGATAACACATGCCTATAATCCCAGTACTTGGTAGGCTGAGGCAGGAGGATGGCAAAGTTTAAGGCCAGCCTGGGCTTCATAGTGAAACTGTCAAAAAAAAAAAAAAAAAAAAAAAAGGGCACCCACTACTATTAGAAGTAAGCAGAATGGATTTTGAAAAACCAAAATCCACCATGATCCAATTTATGTGGTCTACAAGAGACATACTTTAAATTCAAAGGTACAAATAGGTTGAAAGTAAACAAATGGAAAAATATGTACCATGTCAACAGTAACCAACAGAGAGCTGAAGAGGTATACTATTATCATAATAGATTTTACAACACAAACATCGTTAGTGGAAAAATGGTAGAAGAAAGTACAGAGACAAAATAGGTATTTTATAATAAAAAGGTCAAGCCATCACAAAGATATAACAATTATAATTATAGATGCACCTAACAAAAGAGCTTCCAAAATACATCAAATAAAAACTAACAGAATTGAAGGAAGAAATATATAATGCAACCATAAGTGAAGCTGTTAATACCCCAATGCAGTGTGTGCATGGCAATTAATTAGTTTCTTTGGGTGGTAAGGAAATATGTGGAACTAGGCAGTGGTAATGATTGTGTAACTTTGTTAATGTACTAAAAAAACACTGAACTGTACATTTTCAAAGGGTGGGTTTTATGGTATGTGAAAAAGGTGGGTCTACATTTGCTTCTACTACTCATAAACATTCAACTCTGGGGGACAATGAGGTCCCCAGTGTTTAGTCCTATTATTCATCATGCCTTGTATTGGCCTCAGAAAGAACCCAAAAGACAAATCCTTCCCTTTAAATAGATCTCATGAAAATAAACCAAACTCTGCCCATAACATAAAAAGCTCAGAGTCACACAGGCGGAGGTGAGAAACTTGTGAATCGCTCTGGATCAGCATTTCCCAAACTATGTTCCATAAAACACTTAGCATCATGTGAAGTGAACAGGTTGCAAAGAAAAATGTCCTCTGGTCAACTAAGTTTGGGAAACACCAGGTTAAACAGTTAACTTGTCTGGTTTACTGCTAGGACTTCTCCTTCCCATCGTTGTGCTAGTGTACATCATGAAGCTTTAAGACCATGGTACACTTAACACCGTTTCTTAAATTTATTCGACAAAGGGACTTTCTTATTCTTGAGAACATTTCTCAGGACCAATAAGAAAATCGCTATAATCAACTAGATACTGGCCTTAGACAAATCTATGGAGACAGCTCAGAAAACCACAAGGAGGCCCATCTGGAAAGCTATAAAATGGTTGGGTCTTTTTACATGATTACAGATAGGATGTTGAAATGCTCTAGAGATGAATGAGACTGCAAAAGAGGCAGAAAGAGAACAGAGCCATCACCTTCAAACCTAAAGCATTTACTGGCAGGAACTGTCTGTATCCTCCTTGAATCCCCAGCACCTAGCATGATACCTGTCAAATAGTGGCATTCAATATTCTTATGAAATAAATGAATGAAAACAATGAAACCAAAGGAGAGTCTAGCTCCAAAGGGATGAGTCTGTACCTGATAAGTAAAAACCTTCGGAACTTTACATCAAAAAGGGATTTAAAGCCAGGCGTGGTGGCACATGCCTGTAACCTCAGCGCTCAGGAGGGTAAGAGGCATGAGGATTGTAAGCTTGAAGCTAGCCTGGACTATATAAAGATCCTGTCTCAAAAAAAAAAAAAAGTGATTAAGACTAAAAAGATACAAATGTGTTTTCCAAATACGAGATTCCTCCCACCCTGGGTTGCAGAGAGGTAGCTAGGGCTTCACGGCCTCCCATCCCTCAGATATCAGACAGGAACAAGGCTGGCTGGCTGGGTGCTGCGTCAGATCTAAGGTAGCTCTTCTCCTCTTCTCGTCCTTAGGCTGGGATCATTACGGACGCCAAGCTGAAGGACCTGACACCCCCTATACCCGTGATGTTCCTCAAGGCTATCCCCGCCGATAAGCAGGACTGCCGCAGTGTGTACTCTTGTCCCGTGTACAAGACCCGTCAGCGGGGGCACACCTATGTGTGGACTTTCAACCTGAAAACTAAGGAAAACCCATCCAAGTGGGTTCTAGCTGGGGTTGCCTTGCTTCTCCAGGTTTAGCTTCCTGCAGAGGCCCCGAGAAAGCCAGGAAAGAGGCTGGCTGGGGGCTCTGACAGGTGGGTGCGGGGTCACCACAAGACACATGGAAATGGTGAGCACTCAGTTTCTGCAGAATTCCTCTCGGGAACTCAGAGAGGGGTGCCCAAAGTGAGGTGGAGCTCGAGCGAGGGCCCAGAAAATTTGGGAATAGAATTTTATAATAGTGAATCTTTCCAATAAAGTGATTTATCTTCAGTTGTGTCTGAGGGTTGCTGAGTCATAAAGGATCATGAAGAGGCCAAGAGAAACAAGCCACAAATACTTGAGCCTTGACCTTGGGACACAGCACAATCCTCAGTGCTCTGGCGCCCTGGAAACTTGAACAGCATCGTCATTGACCATGAATCATAATCTCCAACTCAACCAGCTTCTGGGTGATTTGTGTGCACTGTAGCATTTGAGAAACAATCCCTGGATTAGGAGCCACCGAAATCCTTCTGTAAAGAGCCAGACAGCAAACATCTGGGGCTTTGCAGGCCATATTGTCTCTGTTTCAACTACTCTGCCACTGTAGCTCAGAGACAGCCCAGACAGTTTTATAAATGATGGATGTGGCTGCATCCAGGGAGCTTTACTCACATAAACAGGCAGTGGGCCGGATTTGATGGATCTTTGCTGTAGAGACTAAGTACATCTGTGGTATTTACCTTCACTAATTCACACACCCACTCACTACACTTCTATGTACCCCCTGCTCTTTGCTGAGGATGTATCTGTGAGCATGCAAACAGCTTGTTTTCCCTATATCTCTATCATTCTGGACCTCATTTAAGAGGAACCCAAGAAAAACTCTCCCCCTAAAGCTTTGTAGCTAAAAAGTTTTTCAGATTTTCATCTGTGGAACCAATTTCCACAGCAACCCCAAAGAGTTCCTCAATTCTGATGAGTTTTAGAGAGCTCTTTGAGGTGACTTGTTTGCTAAGAAAAGTCTAGGAGGGCCTGATATGCCATCTGGGATCCTTACTCTTTCATTTCTTTGCAGGGACTTAATTTTTGAATTAATTACTATTTAGATCAGTGGTTCTTAAACTAGAGCAGGCAGGAGAATCCCCCAGGGGCCTTGTTAAAACAAAAATTGCTGAGTCCCACCCTGCAGAATTTCTGACTCAGTAAGTTTAACAAAATGCCTTTGCTACTTATTTGGAGGCCTCTTTGAGAACCCAGTTTAAAGGACCCAATCCCATCATCCTATAAATCTCTGCTATGCAGAATACACGCTGGGATTTGGCTCAGTTGGTAGAGCGCTGCGCTGCGCTGCAGTCTCTGAGGTCCTGAGTTCAATTCCCAGCACTGTAAAAATGGGAGAAGGGCCTGGCAATCCACTCCCAAGGCAACCCCGAAACAGCCATTGAAAATCCTATGAGGGTCACTATGAGTCGGATACCGACTTTACGGCACCTCACAACAACAATGCAGAATACAGAATGCAATGCTAATTCCTCCCCAGTTTTCTTACTTTCTACCCTACAGGTCCTGAATCCCCTTATGCGGAATTTACTGCCTCACCTTCATGCTGGAACGGAGTCAACAAATGCTTCCTGGAATCCAGGAGCTCCGCCTTGAGTTTCATCCCTCCTGTCCAATCGGCTAGTACTTCCCACTGTTTTCCAACATCTTGCAGTTTCATATCTGTAGGTTAATCTATTTTCAGGGAAATTGCTCTGCCCTTCTTAGCATCACCATTCCTGACTCTCACCCAGAAAGGTACAATAGACCAAGCAAGAGGCCCAAGATTGTTGAAGATGGAAGTCTCACTATGTGAGAGCAGGACATTTTGAGACATGTAACTTTTGAAGACAAGGACAATTGGACAGATGAGATATATATGTTAATAAACCTCCAGACAGTATTAAAAGCTAGATCAATACTATTGATTTCTTCCTAACGCCTGCTGGCAAAATAAAGATAATTTTAAAGCATACATCACTTTGGCAAAAATGATACAGCCAAGTGTGGTGTTCCACACCTGTAATTTCAGCACTAGGGAGACTGAGGCAGGAGGATGGAAAGCTCAAGGCCAGCCTGGGCTGTACAGTGAGACCCTGTCTTATGAAGGTGTGCCCAGCTGTGGCCACACTCTTGCAGCCTGAGCTTTAGTTTGGCACTTTCCTATTGCCATTCGGCTACAGTACAAATACGGCAGGATTCTATGGGCGGATCCTGGCACTTAATTACCACACAGACTCTTCCATGAAAGCCACGAGCTTGAGGTTATATTCAGCACATAGTGTACACATCACACACAAAGAAGACATGGAGTGACATGACTCAGTTTATTTCAAACGAGGAACACTTGAAGTTAATTTCTCACCCGTATGACAAAGAACATGTATGCACTCACAGGCCATCCACAACTCCTGGGACTGGAACCCCAGTTCCTCCCGAGAGCAGCCACGGCAGCCACTCTGGTTTAGCTCTCCCCAGAAAGCACATGGAACACCCACCTCTCTGTGAGATGTTTGCCCCCAAGGGGTCCAAAAGAAGAGAGGAGCTGAAGCAAAGGCTGTTCTCTCTTCTGATGCAGAAGCAAGAAACTAAACCACCATGGAATTCAATCTAGAGAGCAATACCTCTTCCAAGTCTAAAAGCATGTCCAGGGTCTCTCCCCTCCACTCTATGAAAACAGGAGACCAGGACATCCTCTTAAGGATGCAGTTCCTGCGGGTGGAGCTGAACCCATTTTAAGTGGACCAGGAGGCAGATGGGCTAAGGGCCTGTGGCTACTGAAAGGGCTTCTTTCCTAAGTGAGATCTCTGATGTTTGTCAAGGCTGGAGCTCCAGCTGAAACTTTTGCCGCAGTGAGGACATTTATAAGGTTTCTCTCCCGTGTGAACCCTTTGATGTCTATTAAAGTTTGACCTCTGAATAAAGCTCTTCTCGCAGATGGGACATTTATAGGGCTTCTCCCCTGTGTGGATCTTCTCGTGGTGGCGCAATCCTGAGAAGTCACTAAAGCCTTTCCCACAGTAATCACATTTACAGGGCTTCTCTCCCGTGTGAGTTCTCTGATGTTTCACAAAGTCTGAGCTCCGCAGAAAGGCCTTTTTGCAGATGGGACACTGAAAGTATGTCTCTCCGGTGTGAGTTCTCTGGTGGAAAACAAGCTGTGAACTCCTGTAGAAGGTCTTCCCACACTCCCTGCAGGTGGGGAGTTTCTGGGCCATGGGGGCTCTGGGCTGCCCCTTCTGAGAGGCCTCTTTCTTCTCCTCAAGCCACAGGGTGGATGGCTCTCCGGGAGGTGGATATGGCAGGTGTTGACCCAGTTGTTTCCCAGAACTCCTTTCATAGGGAGACACCTGCCCCCACAGCCCCTCATCCGGAAGGCTTTCTGTAGCCTCGGGGATACTCTCTCCTTCTCCAAAGTGGCCTGGCTCATCCTCACTGAAGAAGCCCCGCAAGGGAGCCTGAGGCGGTGCCTCACCTGAGGACTGACAGGAGGCATCCAGAGGTTCCTGACCCCTGTGGTTTTCCACGTTCAGGTTCTCTTTGTCATTCTCTTGTATGTCTCCTGAAAGGCGAAAGAATGTTTGAAATGGCTAGGTGATTGCTATGCCGTTTTTTCTAATTCATACATCTAAGATGGGGTCATCAGGAAAGATTCTTCCTTTTAACCAAGAGGGCATCAGGAAATGAGGAAGTAAGTTATTATACAGGCTGAACGTTCCCAATTCGCTTTACCTGTGCTGGGCTCAAGGTTAAGTGGATCAGCTCTAGAAGAGCAGTTACATTTTTTTTCTCATAACTTAGGTTTCTGACTATTACTACTTAATGATGAACATGATAAAGATTTTTATTTTGGTGGTAATACTTATTTTCCACTTTAATTATTTTAACCCCATAGATCTAACGAGGCTATTTACCTTTCTTTTTCATGTATTTATATCTTTCCAATAATCTGCCAGAGATCTAGGCATCTGCTACAGAACTAGAACTGAATTTGTTAATTCTCAAAGCATTGGCACATATTCTGTTCAAATGGCAAAGGTAGTCTTTCATCTTTCAAGAAGTCTTTATAAATAGCTTTGTGTATGTGTGTGTGTGTGGTGCTGGAGATCAGATCAAAGCCTCATGCATGCTACACAAGCACTGTACCACTAAGCTATACTCCCAGCCCTATAAATAGCATGTTATAGAGCTGAGTAATGGCCCATGATAGAGGTTTTATAATAAACACATAATGCATTTAAGAATCTTCCCACTGTGGAAATCCATGTTCTTTATGTTTTTGCTACTATAAATAATACTGTGATCGTCATTTTTCTTCATAAGTTTTTGCCCACATTTCTGATTAATACCTTAACAGAGTTCCTCAAAGCAGAACTACTGTGTCCCGAATATAGACTCTCTGACACCTACTGGCAACCTGATTTCCGGAACAACTCTGCCATTCTCTGGTATGTGAAGCAGGGCGGAAGGGAAAGAGAATAAATACCAAAGTCTTGAATGCTTTTTAAAATATATGCCATTTGGATTGGTGAAAAATGGGTTTCCATTATTTTAAATTTTACTTTTTTTGTGTGTGTGGTACTGGGGGTTGAACCCAGGGCCTCGCGCCTGCATGCTCTGCAAGTGCTGGACCACTGAGCTGCACCCTCAGCCCATTTTTTTACTTTTTGAGACAGGGTCTCACTAAGTTACGCAGACTGCCTCTGGTCTCAAACTTGTGATGTTCCTGCCTCTACCTCCCAAGCCACTGGGATTATAGGCAGTATGCCACCATACCGGCTAAATTTTACTTTCTTAGTTATAAAAGGATTAATCTTTTTATTTTCATATTTATGAGCTATTTTTCATACTGTAAAACTTCTGTCCATTTTTTACCAGGAAAGCCAATTTGCTTTAATTTTTTTTCTAACCAACTTGCTTTAAGTTTTTCTATCTTAAGAAAGATCATATAGAGTATCACTTATCTGTCATTGTTGCTATTATTGATGGAAGGTGCCTTTGAGGCAGGTCCAGCTCATGGTGACCCTCATAGGGTTTTCAATGGCTGATTGTTTTTACCATTGCTTTGGGAGTGGATTGCTATGGCCTTCTCCCATATCTGTCATATTCAGTAAAATATGTTTTTCAACAATTCACTTACCTTAATTTTGTTTGGGGTTATTTTCGTATATATAAGTTCTTGGAGTTTTTACTTTTTAAGCATACTCAAGTCCATTAATCCTTTTCTTAATGACTTCTTTCAGAGCTTTTAAACTTACTAAAACAGTTTTCCCACCAGACACAAGCCACATATCCACTCATTTTCTTCTTTATATATTATTTTCATATTACAGCTTTTTAAAATCTATTTCCAACTCACTTTAGTACGTAGCATAAATAAAAATGAAACCAATTCTTTTTCCCAAAGCATCTTTTCCCCAGCCCTGCCCACTGGGGAATGGCTCATCCCATGATTTTGTGTTGCTTCCTCTTTCATCATTCACTAAATGTTAAGTTCTTGGGGTTTTGTTTGCTTGTTTTTTTTGTGTTTTGGGTTTATGATAATTTGTTTGTTTTGAGACAAGGTCTCACTATATTATTCAGCCTGGTCTCAAACTCCTGAGCTCAAGTGATCCTCCAGCCTCACCCTCCTGGATTATAGGCATGGGCCATGTCCAGCAGTATGTTAAATTCTTAAATAGACCAGCTTCTCTTCCTGGGCTCCCTTTTTTGTTCCACTGATGAGTGAACCAATTTTTATGTCAGTCCCATGTTATTTTAATTCTTTTACCTAATATATATAACAGACTAGGCTAGGGTTTAGCTCAATTGGTAGAGTGCTGCTCTGTACTCTTTGAGGACTCAGGTTTGATCCCCAGCACTGCAAAAATGGGAAAAGGACTTGGCAATCCATTCCAGAAGCAATCTCAAAAAACTCAGCCACTGGAGCTGGGCGCAGTGGCACACACCTGTAATCTCAGCAGCTTGGGAGGCGGAGGCAGGGGGATCACAAGTTCAAGACCAGAGGCAGTCTGAGTAACTGAGTGAGACCCTGTCTCAAAAAGTAAAAAAATGGGCTGGGGGTGCAGTTCAGTGGTCTAACACTTGCACAGCATGCAAGCGCAAGGCCCTGGGTTCAACCCCCAGTACCACACACACACACACACACACACACACAAAAATCAACCATTGAAAACCTTATGAGGGTTGCTATGAGGGTCCATGGCACCTAACACCAATAATATAACAGATTCTTATTATTTATAAATCTGACATTCATAACATGTTCTTCTTTCAAAACTTTTTTACTATTCTTGCTTATTGTATCCTTCTAGGTAGCTATTTAAGAATCGCTTTACCAAATTATTTTCTTAATCACTTGACATTATTTTTTTCCATTTAGAGTGGTGTTTTTTCTTTTTTATTAGCATATATTATTGTTGTTGTTAGGAGCCATCAACTTGGGTCCAACTCACAGTGACCCTATGTACAACAGAATGAAACATTCCTCAACACTGTGCTATGCCCAGCACTATGTCAGTGCTTCTCTGCTATGAATAGGGTTTTTAATGTCTGATTATTTTCAGGATTGCCTCAGGAGTGGACTGCCACATCCTTCTCCCATTTTTGCAGTGCTGGGAATCGAACCCAGGGCCTCAGAGAGCCTAGAGCAGCACTCTACCAACTGAGCTAAACCCCAGCCCCCTTAGCATGTATTAGTTGTACAAAATAATGGGTTTCCCTATGACATCATCATACATGTATGTAATGTACTTTGATCTTATTTACCACGACCACAACCCTGTGCTAACCCCCTCATTTGGGATTTTGATTACAAATGCGACTGTACGGCTTCTTTGAGGCTGACCCCTGCTGGTCTGCTTTAACTATGAGCCGTTCTTCCACATGGTCAAAGGAAACAACACATCCAGTCTCTCCTGTGACTTCTGCCCCTGGTCTGAACACAGACTCGCCGTCTGGCTAACTGTTGTGTTCTTCTGACTGCTCCTTTCTCCTCTTGATCTTGTGGCTCCTGCACTGTCCAAAGTCTCTTTGCTGCACAACAGACTCCTGTGTCAGCTCCACACATGCTCTTCCCTCTGAGTGTTCCCTTGCTAACTGTCCTACACAATGCCCCCCAATGAATCATCTAAACTTTTCTCCACATGTCCTTTCTCTCAAGAACCTACAAGGGTGTCTCTTTGGCTATCAAGCCTGGCTAGAATTGCAGACTCTCCACTCTGTGCAAAGTGGGACATAGTGGGGCCATGTCATCTCGGGTAGGATGAACAAATAAAGGAAAGAAAATCAAAAGAAAAAAAAAAAACAGAAACAAACAGAATGAGTTGGGATACCGTAAGCTGGATATCACAAATAAAATCCTACTGCCACAAGGTAGATGGGAAATCTCCCTCCTACTCAATTTTTCCTTGAATCTAAAACTGTTCTGGTGTGGCCATACCACCCTGGCATCCGATCCTGGCATCCAATCCCGGCATCCGATCCCGTCAGATCTCAGAAGCTAAGCAGGTTTGAGCCTGCTTAGTACTTGGATGAGAGACCGCCTGGGAATACCAGGTGCTGTAGGCTTGGGAGAAGGACCTGGCAGCCCATTTCTGAAACAATCAGCCATCGCAAACCCTATGAATAGCAGAGAAACATCAACATAATGCCAGGCATGGCAGAATGTGGGGGAGTGTTTCATCTGTTGTACATAGGGTTGCTATGAGTCAGACCCAACTCAACGACACCTAAAAACAGCAACAAAACTGCTCTAAAAAATAAAGCCCAGCCCCCAAACCAAAATATCCTATGAAATGCAGCTTGAAAAATACTGCTCCAAAGGAATCCTTGTGAAACAGTATAATGATAAGTATATTGCTTAAAATTAAAATCATTGTTGGAGCGTAGCTCAGGGGTAGAATGCATGCTTAGCATGTGGGAGGCCTTAGTTTTGATCCCCAGCACCAAAAACAATTTTTTTAACTCATATGTCTTAGTTGATGCTTGTTCCCTGTGTGGTATATCAGCAAAGGAAAATAATTCATTAGATACCACCAGGGAGAAAGAATAGACTGTCTCACAATTCCAACCCTTGATCTTTTTCTTTCTCCAAGGTCCCTGGATCTATTACATATATAAAAGTGTGTGAGTGTGTATGTGTGTGTGTGTTTAAGTTTCACAGTTAAGTTTTACATAACTGCTGTGTTTTAGAAAGATTGTAGAAAGCAAAGGATGTCTGCCATTTTGCAACAGAATAAGTTCATATTGCTTCTTCCTCAGTCTTAAAATATATGATTTATCTGAAGCATTTGTTGATGCTGCTATTTAATGAATGCTAAGTACATAGAGATGAAAACAAAACATGTTTTTCTGTTTATTTCATTTTGCTGATGGTGAGTGGTTATTATTCACCATAACCAGAATAAGAAAAGTCTGATTATTCTGAAACTTCTGGCTAGGAATGGTAATAATAGTTACTACATCATCTTTTTATAGTGGAATTCGGGCTATATATGTATTGGTCTCATTCTGTACAAATCTTAACTCTGAGAAAGAAAATTATCACAACAGATAAGACTGAAGACAGCAGGGCTGAACACAGTAGCACACACCTGTAATCCCAGCAGCTCGGGAGGCAGGGGTGGGAGGATCGCAAGTTCAAGACCAGAGGCAGACTGTGTAATTTAGCGAGACCCTGCCTCAAAAAGTAACTGTGGGTGCAGCTCAGTGGTCCAGCACTTGCAAAGCATTCAAGTGGGAGGCCTTGGGTTCAAGCCCCAGGATGGCAAAAAAAAAAAAAAAAAAAAAAAAAAAAAAAAAAAAAAAAAAAAAAAAAAAAAAAAAAAAAAAAGACTGAAGACAGCAAATTCAATGTGAGGCCTTCCTTTCATCATGGTTAAATACACAGACAGAGCCGAGGAGACCCAACTTTGGCATGCAAACCAGACCAACCCAGTCATGACTAGTTGTCTCCAATGCAATAAAAACCCAAGGCCTAATACCTCCTGCACCATCTCCAATTAAATAACCAGAGGTCAGAAATAGCTGGAGACCCATGAAAAATCACTGACCTATGCAAGTGAGTCTTGGGATCTTCTCGCCGATATGAAGGTGCAGTCCGGCCAGCTCTTCCCCGTATTCTGTTGAATCACTCAGGTCAGGTTTGGAGTTGGAAATGCCTGCCACAGAGAGAGAGAGAGAAGTTTGTGGGCCCAGATGAATAGGGAAGTCTGGGAACTTACTCTGTGTCTTTCAAATGAATACCCTGAGCCATAACAGGAAATATGA
Organism: Pedetes capensis; assembly: GCA_007922755.1. Lineage (NCBI taxonomy): Eukaryota > Metazoa > Chordata > Mammalia > Rodentia > Pedetidae > Pedetes > Pedetes capensis. Next base: position 49,450 of record VMDO01011737.1, read on the forward strand.
GGCATTGGATACCACCTGAGGAAACTCACCCTAGAAGAGTACATACAGATTTTAAAACATCAGTACTCACAAGATGATTAGGATGTAAGGTGAAGGCCACAGATATTAGGCTGGATGGGTGGCCAGAAGGGCCTGTAGACCACCGGGAGGCTGGTGTTAAGGATCATGACAAGGGACCCTGCCAGTGGTTATGCAGATGCAGTGTGAGAGCCAGTCACAACTGAATTCAGTTTCAGCTAAGTCCTTACTAGCTATGGATGGTGAGCAGTTACTTGATCGGACACTTTCATCATCTTTAAAAAGAGAATATCATCACCCACTTTACAAACTAAAGATGTTACAGTAGGTAACACACTCACGGTAGTTCCTGACAAACAGCATGCTTTCAGTGTGAGGAAGTTCTTCCTGTAACTCTACCTCTGACTCGCCCAAGTTCCCAACCGTGCCTCCTTTGCCCAGAGAACCTGAAGTTGAACAAAGTCTCTCTGCATGCATAGACAATGCCTAACGGTTTTCCCGTGTTTCCATCTCTCTATCACACAGACCCATGCCCTCACCTCCTGAGACCATTTTCCCATAGGTCTCCAGCATCAGATCCCAGTATTGTTCCTTTTGAGTGGAATCCAGGTGTCTCCACTGCTCCTGGAAAAAATATAAGAGTGTCACTCCAATGAAGGTGTTTGATTGAATCTACCTTCCTGGCCCATAGGAGAGCTGAGAAGAAAGGAATGTGCCATAGGACTGTGGCCACCAGAAGACCTAAGAACTCAGGGTACATGGGTCAAGGAACAAAGAAGCCAGAGGGAGCATGACAATCCCTTGCTCAGTATTCTTGCCTTGATTGGAAAACATTTAAGGGGTAAGTTCTATATACTTTTACGAATGGAGGACATGCAGGAGGCAGGAGCCTTTACTACACTCTTTAACTCTCACAAGGGCTGGGTCTGGGTCTTTAAATAGTAGTAGCCTAGTATTCCCAGGAAATTCAAGAGGGAAAAGAAAGAGATTAAAAAGGAACTTGTCAAGTGGCAAGTGCAAAGGTGAGAAGCAAAAAGGTGAGAAGAACCAACAACAAAGTCAACTGTACTGTAAGCCTTACTCTAAAACAAAGCTTGGTGGCTCTGGGGGGAAAGACAGATGTTGCAGCCATACACACTTGGAATTTTCTATAGTTCCACACTTAGGGCCTCACGTTAAATCAGTTTTACTCCCAGTTAGGGGGAAATTGATGGGTTCTCCAGAGCAAGGAGTCCCTAAAGGAGCCCTTCTTTCTCAATGGAGCTATAGACTAAGACCCAAAATTGGTAATGCTGCCCAGCTAGGATCTCCTTTCCTAATTTAAATTCCCATCTCCCCACCAAGAAGCTGACCATTAGGAACTCAGAGTGACTAGCAGCCCATTCCTTGGGGTCAGACATACTCATTTTCAAGTCACAGCCTTGGCACTTTCTAGCTGGCTGACACTGTACAAGTTATTTAACCTTCTAGATTCTCAGTCCTTACCTAATGACAGTACTGAACTCAAGTAACTGTTGGGAGGCCTAAAAGAAATATGGCAAGTGTCACCTGCTTTTATAGCACACTATACTTTTCATTCACAGAATTCTTCAGTTTATTAAATATTTGTGTGTGTATGCATACACACACATATATATGGAGAGAGAGAGAGAGAGACAGAGAGAGAGAGAGAGAGAGAGAGAGAGAGAGACTCATAATCAGTCTATTGCCGCCTCTACTAGCATTAAACTCTATGAGAAAAGGCTTCTATCCTCCCCTCCATTGTACTTTCCCCAAGACTCCATGTATGACAGAGTAGGTATTCAATATATGTATCAGGGTGAATTAAAGCCCTTAGCAAATAAGTCCTCAGAAGATGATATATTCTTACTACCATATGTAGACTCATGCCAAGACTTTGCTGATAGAACAAAGGGGCTTTGCACACTTTGGGGGACACCCAAGTGAATACAATATATTTAGTATGTCATAAATAGCCAGGTTACAGGGAGCAGAAGTGAGGAAAAGAATTATAAGTCATCCTCCTACTGCATATACTACATGACCCAAGGAGGGCATTCTCAGTCCTAAATTAAGTTTGCCCCTACCACATCAAAAGGAAGTAGAAATGGCCAAAGGGGAAAGAAGACACCCCCTAAAAGTCTTAAATTAGAAGATGCTAAGCCAAAAAAAACCTGACAGGTGATCTCAGTATCTAAATATACCTAACCATATATCAACTCTTAACTAGAACCACATTTTTAATATGAATTTCAATACAAGGTTTTTAGTTTTTAAAGTATGCATTGCTAGCAGCTTATTCTGTTAATGCTCTTAAATGAAGCTATTTTAACAACCCCCAAAAAAATACTATCCTGAGGAAACCTTGGTGAATACAGGAGTCCTCAGTCTTGGTGGTCAGCACACGCAGACCCTCACTGAAGACACAGAAGAGCAAAAGATGTGATGCAAGCAAAGTAGTATCTGACGGGACACCTGGCTTGCTGGATACAGGGCCTATTCCACGGGCTGCAGAACAGTCGCTACTAAGAGCAGTGGAACGCAAAAAAGGAAACAAGCACCAGTACTCCAGGGATCACAGTCAGCTCATCCAAATAGCAGGAAAGTTGACTCCGGAGCCTCTGAACAGTGTATCTCTAGAGCCACACACTTACTCAAGAACTGCCAAGAAGCTGGAGAAGCTTGAACACAGCGCCCTAAAGATGCAAGACGCTAGCTGGGCCGGGTGATGCACGCCAATAATCCCAGCCCTCAGGAGGCCAGGCAGGAGGATGGGTGCAAGTTCAAGGCCAGCCTGATTTACATAGTGAATTCCAAGGTGGCCTGGGCTACACAATGAAACCCTGACTCAAAAAAAAAAAAAAAAAAAAAAAAAGGTGGCAGCCACCCTTCCCTTTTCTCATATTTACAGAGAAAGAAAAAGCCTAACTTCTTACTCTGGAAAAACACAAATGTGGGGTTTACTGTGGAAATCATTTCTATTTTTGTGTGGAAATAGCACCATCTTGTGGGCTTGTGAGCTATTAAGGCTCTCAGCTTGCACAAGCAGCTATTTGTGCTGTGTTCCTTTCCTCCCTCTTTGAGAACACAGGGGTGGAGGAAATGCATCTCTCCCTCCAGTCTAGGTGAGAGGCCAACTCAGTCGTGTTTCCTGGGGGGAAGAGTTGTTTTTCTTTTTCTGCTGGAGATCAAATCCAAGGCCTAACACACTCGAGGCAAGCACTCCACCACTGAGTTACACCCCCAACCCCTCAGTCATGGATTCTGATGGTTAAATATGACTGTGCAGTGATGTTAATACCAGTTAAGTATGCCAGCATTATTCATGAAACTCCTAATTCATGGATGAGGGGTTTTTTTTTTTTCTTGGTGTGGGCAGCGTACTGGAATGCTGAACCCAGGCCTCATGCATGCTTCTGCAAGAGCTCTACCACTGAGCTGCACCTCCAGTCCTGTGAATGCGATCAGAGAGAGTGATTACTTATATTTTAAATTTTCCCTCACTTTCAAGGATTCTATGAAATACCAAGGTTCTTCTGAGTCAAATAATTGTTGCTTAGGTGGGGAACACTGGGATTGGGTAGCAACAACTTCTGTTTGCTTGAGTGGTGATCAGTTGCCAGCTAAATATAGAAATATACATGTGTATATAGTTAATAACAAATTTCGCTGAGCATTTTGAGCTCTGTTTTGTTTTTTGTTTTTAGTTTAGTTGTTTTGTTTTGTTTTTCTGAGACAGAGTGCTGCTATGCAGCCCAGGACTCTGTCTCAAAAAAAAAAAAAAAAAAGACTTGTGATCTTCCTACCTCAGCCTCCCAGGTGCTGGGATTATAGATGTGCCTCACTATACCAGGCTTTGATCTTTTAAGTTATCCAGAGAAAGTAATAGCGTCTGTGCACCCTACTGATTAGAACATATGAGGTGTGATTTAAAAATATAGTAACTGTATAAATTTTTTAAATGTATTACAGTAAAAGATACATTGCCATGAATCCCCTTCAATATGCTCCCCCTGGCTTTGAACACACTTATCCCATCACTCTTGCCACTTTCTGAAGCAGTTCTGAAGCCCCCTTTGGTGAAGGTTTTTAGTCTCATCTTCCATTATGACACCCTCCATGACACACATCACTTCTGGTACAAAAATTTGTATCACATAAAAACGTTACAGTGTGTCCTCATCCACCTTATTCACCAGATCTCACACCATGCAACTTCTGACTCCTCCCCAAAGTCAAAATGATTATGAAAAGAAACATTTTGAATCGTTTCAGGACATCGAGGCAGCCACAACAGTGCCATTAAAGACACTCATTAAACAATGAGGACTTACAGAATTGCTGCAGAAAGGGGCAAGAATGCAATATGTGTGTTCCAAGTTAGGGGGAGTAGCTTGAAGGGGGTTAATGGCTATGTGTCTTTTACTGTAATCATTTTTTAAAATTTAAACACCATATCATTTGATCACACCTCATATTAATCAGTTATACATACCTATCATCGGGATTCTCAGTACACACTACAGAAACAATAATCCTCTAAGCCTGTTTGCAATATTTCGCAGAATGCCCAAGCTTGTTTGTTTCTTTTTTCCTTACTTCCTTTTTTTCTTTCTTTCTTTCTTTTTCTTTTCTTTTTTTTTTTTTCTTCAGTGTTGGGGATTGAACCTAGGGCCTTAAATGTACTAAGCATGCACTCTATTACCAACCTATACCACCAGCCCCCCAAATCTTTTCACCAAGTAACCTTCTGCTTCACAACTGGGTTTCTGGGTAACTTGAAACCAAGAAGGATACCACTGATTCACTAAAAGATATATCCCTTCCCTGCCACCTCTTCATCTTCCTTCCCTCAAGGTAAACTGTGACGCTGGTGCTCCACTTTCTAAATCTCTCGACCTGGAAAGCTGAAGCCCAGCCCCTGGTTCAGACACGGCAGTAAGGACCACCTAGTGCCATTTCTGTTCTCATCTTCACTCGAAAGTACCTCCCAAGGCAAGTCCCAACAGGCATTCCCTCACGATTTTAAATGTTTCAACTAAGACATACAGGTTCCTGAAGAATGTTTTGTTTACCAAATGCAACTTTTCAGTCATTAACTACATAATCAAGATAAACCTGCTGCAGAGATTTTGTTCTCCAGCCAAAACACAGTAACAGGAACTGGAGTTGCCTTTCTTGCTGAATCAACTAAAAAATGAGACAAAAAATATTTAAAATAAAATGTCTCCAGACATTGCAAATTATACAGAGCAGAGTAGAACAGAGATCCCTCAAAGTGTCAAAACCAACTGAGGCCTACAGTTGTCCAAATGCACTGCCTGGAGAAAGGATCCAGCAATCAGCATAGGAAAGGGGAACCCTGGCCAAGCCAGGTGGCCCCTGAAGTTGAGCAGATGGAGCTCAGAGTCAGGGGAGGACAAGGTGGTTACCATTAGGAGAGGACAAAATCAGAGACGAGGAAGCTACACAGAGCTTTGAAGTTCTGTAGAAGGGTCCCCCTCAAGTCCAGGAAAGAACGACCCAAAAGAATCAGAGGGAACTTCTATCAAGTTCACATGATGCAAGAACTGTTCATATTTCCACCTGCTGCATCAATAAGCATTAGGCAGAACCAGGTATGGTGGTACGTGCCTGTAATACCCGCACTCAGGAGGCTGGGGCAGGAGGATCACAAGTTTGAGGCCAGCCTGAGCTACACACCAAGACTTTGTCCAAAAAAAGAGAGGGATTAGGCAGAACTCTCCAAAGAGTATTGCCTCAGCTGTGGGGAAAAAAACAGCCCTTGATGACAGCCTTGTCTGGTGCTATACAGTAGTCCCTGCTTATCTGCAGTTTTACTTTCTCTGGTTTCAGTTACCCATGGCTAACCATGGTCTGAAAAATACTACGTGGAAAATTTCAGAAATAATTCATAAGTTTTAAATTATACGCCATTTTGTGTGGTGTGACGACTCTTGCACAGGATATGAATCATCCCTTTATCCAGCATATCCACGCTGCATATGCTACTTGCCCATTAGTCACTTAGTGGCCAACTCAGATCACAGTGCTGGTGTCCAAGTAATCCTTGTTTTACTTAATAAAAGGTCCAAAGAGTAAAGTCCTTGACTTAATAAGGAAAGACAAAACATCACACACTATGGCTGCTAAGATGTGCGGTGAGAACAAATCATCTATCCATGAAATTGTGAAGAAGGAAAAAGAAATTAAAGCTAGTTTTGTTGCCATGTCACAAACTGCAAAAGTTATAGCCACAGTGGGTGATAAGCACTGAGTCATTCACCTTACTTCACCTCATCACAGAGGCCTCGCATCATCTCACATCGGCACAAGAAGGGTGAGTACAGTACAATAAGGTATTTGGAGACACAGGTGTGGTAGCTCATGCTTATAATCCCAGGACTTAGGAGGCTGAGGCAGAAGGATCACAAGGTTGAGGGTAGCCTCAGCTACATAGTGAGACCCTGTTTAAAAAAGAAAAAAAAGAACAGCATCTGGAGACAGAGGAAAAAATACATTCACATAACTTTTATTATAGTATTGTTATAATTATTTTACTTTATTAGTTATTATCATTAATCTCTCAGTTTTCCTGATTTATAAATTAAACTATCAAAGATGTATAAGGATAGGAAAAAACATTGTGTGTGTGTGTACGAATGCATATGTGTGTATATAGATGTGTGTGTACATATATATACACACATATACATAATACATATGTGTATGTATGTATGCACACACACACACACACACACACACACACACACACACACGTATGGTGCCCAGTACTACCTGTAGTTTCAGTATCCACTAGGGGTCTGGAAATGTATTCCTCCCAAATCAGTGGAAAACTACAGTATAAGAAACTCTGTCCAAATGACTGCATCCCAAAGCAAAGCTCATGAACACTTACAGGAATACAAAGATACCCAGCACCTGGGCTGGAGGTGTTTAAAACACATATTTAGCATCCATGAACCCCTGGGTTCAAGCCTCAGCACTCAAAAAATCAAATAAACAGTGAGAATATATTGAAGACATAGAAGAAAGGTAAAAGTCAATTGGCAGGATTCCATTTTATATGAAATTCTGGAAAATGCAAACTAACGTATGAAGGCAAAAAGCAGATCAATAGTTCCTCATGGTGACAGGAAAGTAGAGAGGGACAGGAGAGAAGAATTTAAAAAGTTAAAAGGAAATGTTTGAGTGTGATAACTATATTTATTATCTCAATTGTGGTCACAGCTTAAGGACTGTATATATACCTCAAAACTTATCAAACAGTACATTTTAAATATGTGCAGTTTGTCTATCAGTTGTAGTCCCATAATGTTAGAGAGGAAAAGACCTACCTTTTGCACATTAGAAATAAGCATTGGAAATGTGAAACTGACTCCTAAGTGGCTAACCTATACTGGGAAATGGAAAGTCTTTTCTTAGCATAACCTAAAAATAATAAAAAAGAGAAGCAACCATATTTGGCTAGAGACAAGACTTTCCTCCTCACAGCAACTTGTACTTTTTCCCCAAGGCCAAGTGACAAGAGGGAAACATTCAGGCTTGAGGGGAGGATACTCAGGGTGCACCCCACGTGCTCCGTAACCATTGCCCAGTGAGGCCTGCCTCTCGACTCCCCTTCTGAGACTGCCCGCCCACCCCTCCCCAGTCAACCCTCCTGACTACTGACCCACCCGCAAAGCCTGGTGCAGGGGAACCCAGCTCACCTGAGGTGCTCCTGGGAGAAGCGCTGTTCCGAAGTCCTGGTCTCCCATGACCCTTTCCGCAGGTCGGGCAGGAAGCTGGGAAGCAGCCAGCGCTGCACAGTGAGAACACGGGTGCTGAGTACCCAGATGTCCCCCTTTACCACTCCTCAGAGGGTACAAATAAAAATCATCACAAATTCCAACCATCTGTTCTGCCATCCAAACTGCAAGGCCTGTGTTTACCTCCTAACAAACCCCAACCCCTCCGAACTTCCAAACGCTCTCACCCACGTTTCTCCCACTTCCTTCCTCAGAACCACTATCCAAATGGCCTGGCCCCGTCACAGAGTGGTTGAAAATATGGACTTTGAATCCCCAAAGAAGAGTGGTTCATGGAGGTCTACCCTGTCTCCAAACTCTCCAGGGGCACCTATCATTTCAACTCACACCTAGGTCTACTGACGACAGGGTCCAAACTTCTCCAAGAGAGCACCACACACCCCACTGAATAACTGCCTCTCACCTAATTCTGGCTCCAGGTCCGATTCCTCTTTCACGCTGTGGCTCAAAAGCTCTGGAGTTCCCAAGGGTGAACTCTGAAGTCCTAGCTCCTGAGGCTCCACTTCCAGATGGGGCTCCCCTTCGCCCCCTTGGCAGCTGGGAGACTCCTTCTTCTCGGACAAGACTTCCTGTCCTAGCACTTGAATGCTAATCTAGAGACCAGATAGTACTGATTACTGAAGGATGCAAAGTCAAGATTTCTGAAAGATAACCTTCTATAACAAGACTACAAGAGATTCTTTATGGTCACGCACCAGAAAAAGAAAACCAACTTTTATTTTTCGTACAGTAAGAACCAGTGAAAGAATTATCCCAAAAGACACCAAAAGTGAAGGCCTGGGAGACCTTCAAAATGTGCCCCTAATATTGTGTTCTACTAGATAATCCCCCCAATTAAAACTACACCCTCCTTTGAACAACTGCAACATTCTAAAGGTGGAATGGAATGGGAGACTATCTTCTTCCTCAATGGCTAAAACATGTTGAGTCAAGAGTCTTAGAATTAGGTAAAGTAGAGGCAGGCACCACGGTGCATGCCTGTACGCCCAGCAACTCAGGAGGCTGAGGCAGGAGGATCACAAGTTCGAGGCCAGAAGCAGCCTACACAACTTAGACACAGTCTCAAAATAAAAGATGAAAAAGGGGCTGAGGGTGCTGCTCAGTGGTAGAGCACTTGCCTAGCGTGCACAAGACCCTAGGTTCAATCCCTCTAGCAGTACACACACACACACAAAAAAAATCTAGGTGAAGAGGGGAAACCTAGAAACATATATTTGGTGTTTGTCCTGGGTTCCTGGCACAGATCTCCTAAAACCCTTGTAATTTCCTGAATGACAGGAGGAAAAGGAGAGTCTTTTGCTATTCATAATGAAGACTTTTATCTAACCCTAAGTTTATGCTGGGGCTGGGATTTAGCTCAGTTGGTAGAGCGCTGCACTGCAGTCTCTGAGGTCCTGAGTTCAATTCCCAGCACCATAAAAATGGGAGAAGGACCTGGCAATCCACTCCCAAGGCAATCCCGAAAACAGTCAGCCATTGAAAACCCTATGAGGGTTGCTATAAATTGGATACTGACTCGACGGCACCTAACACCACCAACAACAAGAAGTTTACGCTAGTGAGGTAATTCTTGATGGGCCCCTCTATAGCTCCAGGATGGAGACTGGATGCCAGAGGAGTCACTGTGGGATTAAAGAAAGCGCTGAAACTTCCCCGGCTGTGAGGAAGGGAGAGGGGCTGGAGAATTTCAATGACAAATGGCAAATGATTTAATCAGGTGTGACAAATAGGAAAACCTCCATCAAAGTCCCTTAATGATGGGGTCTAGGAAGCGTCCAGGCTGGTGAACTCACTGGGGTACCGCACAGGCGGCACACTGGACAGGGGCGGGAGCACCCTGTGTACTTCTTGCGCTTGGCTGTTAGTGCGTTGTATCCTTTACGATAAACTGGTAACAGTTGGTGAAGTGCTTTCCTGAGTTCTGTAAGTCATTCTAACTAAATATTAAATCTGAAAAAGGGACTGTGGGAACCTCTCATTTGCAGCGGGTCAGAAGGACACATGGTCCCTGGAACTTGCAACTGGCATCTAAAGCAGGGGAGCAGTCTTGTGCGACTAAGCCCTGCACCTGTGGGGCCTGTGAAGACTCCAGACTGTATCTGAATTGGACTCAATTGCTGGATGCGCAGCTGGTGTCAGAGAATCAGAGAAATAACTGTTGCTCTGGAAAACCCTACACATCTGGTGTCGTAAGTGCTCTGAAAAAAGACAACGCACCTAATGAGCCCCAGAGCGGCCCCGTGCTTCACTCACAGACGACGATACCTGCTGCTTACCCACTGCCACAGCCTCCGCGGATCCCCCTTCAGGCTCTCCACCAGGGTCACCGCCTCTTCTCCGCTGCCGGGACACTGCCTCCGCACCCACATCTGGATCTCCGCGGGCAGGATGGTCAGAAACTGCTCCAGCATGAGGAGGTCGAGGATCTGCTCCTTGGTGTGGACCTCGGGCCGCAGCCACTGGAAACAGAGCTTCCGGAGCTGCCGCAGCGTCTCCTGGGGCCCAGACATCACCTGGTAACGGAACTGCCGGAAGAGCTGGCGTGCGGTCTCAGGGCTAGAGAGCTCTCCACGACAGGCGGCATCCGGTCCAGAGGTCAGGCAGGCCTCGGCCTTCGCCAGGGAGGGCAGCAGGCCTAGGGCCTGCGCAGTGGACATCCTTGGGCTGCACACGTCCTTTGAGGTGAAGCGCTTCCAGCATAGAACTGTGCCAAGGAGAACCAAGTCTGCAGGAGGGCACTAGAGAGGGAATGAGATCCAGTGCTATACGTCTTCAAACAGAGCAAACCCATGGGCCCCGAGAAGCCCTGGAGTCAATTTTAGGTCTTTGGAACCCAGTCAGCATTTACTCTGCTCCGTTTTGTTTTGTTTTGTTTTGGGTTTTTTTTTTTTTTTTTTTTTTCAGTACTAGGGGTTGAACCCAGGGCCTCTCCATTGGATGCTCTGCAAGTGCTGGACCACTGAGCTGCACCCCCAGCCCATTTTTTTACCTTTTGAGACAGGGTCTCGCTAAGTTATGCAGACTGCCTCTTGTCTCAAACTTGCGATCCTTCTGCCTCGCCTCCCAAGCTGCTGCGATTACAGGCATGCGCCACTGCGCCCGGCTATTCTGTTCTGTTTTGAAAGACGGTAAATTTGAGCCTGCAAAGCAAACCAGACACTATGTCTAAACAGCCACCATCACCCTGGTCTTCAAAGGTCCAGACCATGTAGAATGAAATGCATCGTATGAAAGCATTTCCACTGTGGGTTTCCAAGTAAACAAACCTGCAAAACTCTTCTGTATCTGTAGCTACGTATGTGCAGACTAAAAAGTAAAGCAAGACAAAAACATGAATTCCATAGGGATATGGGCTAACGATGAAAGGATCTGATGAACTAGGCACCATGGCACACCTGTTATCCCAACTACCTGGGAGACTGAGGCAGCCTGAACAATTTAGCAAGACCTTGTCTAAAAAATATATAAATAAATAAATGAATAAATCCACAAAGCTGGAGATGTGGTTGAGTGGGGGGAGCACTTGCTCAAGGTCCTATGTTCAACTTCTACTACTGTCAAAAAAAAAAAATCAGATGTTTCCAAAATAATTAAACAGGTCTCCTCTGTCACAGGTTCCCATCATGACCTACTGTGCTGCCATGGGCCCAAGGCAATAGAGCCAAGAAATTATGGACTAAAAGCTCTGAAACTTTAAGCCAAAATAAGCCTTTCATCCTTATAAGCTGTTTACCTCAGGTATTTTGTCACAGTGACACAAAGCTGACTAACAAAGTATCAAAATTTAGAAGACATCAATCCATGCAGTGAATAGAGAAATACTAAATAGCAAAGTTAACATTAAGATATTTTGAGAGAATCATGCACTTCATGCTTCTGGTTAACTTTTTTGCAGGTATTCTTAATAGTGGATTATCAGGTCAATCTTTACATGTTAAAAAAGAGTTGAAGGTCCTATCTTCATAACACTAGTGGCAACGATCAAAAAAACACCCAATCAGTTGGGTTTCTGGTCTATTCAGAGGTAGGTACAATACTTAAGATTTTTTCAATGGCTGCATTTTTCTCAAGGTGTGAGAAGCAATGTCCTCATTCTTACCACTTCACCCAAATATATTCACCCTACATCAGAAAAGCAGTTAGCTCAGTATGGTGGTACACACCTGTAACACCACTGCTCAGGAGGCTAAGGCAGGAGGATCACAGATTCAAGGCCAGAGGGAGCCTGTGCAACTCAGCAAGGCCCTGTCTCAAAAAAAAGAAATAAGAAAGGGGCTAGGGGTACCTCTCACCGGTAAAGCACTTGCCTAGCATGCACAATGCCCTAGGTTCAATCCCCAGTACTGCAAAATAAATAAATAAATAAATAAATAAATAAATAAATGCGGTTTTAATGAGCAAAGAGATAGGACTCTCCACAAAGAAATGAAAACTGTTTTTTTTTTAAAGTAAATCCTACAAAAAGAATTACAATCCAGAATTCTGTATCTAGCATAAACACCCTTCAAAAATTAGAATTAAACTATGCATACTAGTACATCCTTGTAATCACAGCACTTGGAAGGTAGAGGCGGGAGGATTGTGGGTTCGAGGCCAATTTGGGCTGCGCAGCAAGACAATATCGAGAGAGAGAGAGAGAGAGAGAGAGTGAGAGAGAGGGGAAGGGGGAGGGAGGAGAGTAGAATTAAGAGAAGGAAAAAAGCAGAATTAAAATGCACAGCATTAACCCAGATGCGGGTGGCGCACGCCTATAATCCCAGCGACTTGGGAGGCAGAGGCAAGATGATCTCAAGTTCAATATCAGAGGCAGGCTGCATAATTTAGCAAGACCTTGTCTCAAAAAGTAAAAAAATGGGCTGAGGGTACAGCTCAGTGGTCTAGCACTTGCAAAGCATGCAAGCACAAGGCCCTGGGTTCAACCCTCAGTACTGTCCAAAAAAAAAAAAAAAAAAAAAAAAGCACAGCATTTAAAATAGCCTGGGGGAGGGGTAAATAGAACTTATTCTTGTTACATTATTACATTTTTGAATTGTCAGTTGAGAAACAGGAAAGGGGAAGTTGTTGGGGAATGTCTAGTGGGCAATGAGAAGTGTAAAGGTATTAAGTGAGAGGTGAGAAATGACAAATGTGACTTGTTAATGTGTAAAGTGGAGCAATATTAAAGTAGATTTTGATAAGTTAAACTTTTTAAGTGAAGGAATGCATGTTGTTAGCTCTAAAAAACATTATTCAAAGAGGTATAGTTTAAAAGCCAATAAAGGAATACCAAAAAGCACTCAATAACAAAGTGACAGGAAAAGAGCAATAACCAACAACCAGAAAAGTGGAAAACAAGACAAGATGGTAGACTAAATCCAACCACATCAAGAACTACATTAAATGTAAATAGACTAAACACTCCAATTATAAGGTCGACTTGTCACATTTTAGAAAAGCAAGACCCAACTGTATGCTGTCTGCAAGAGACATTTTAAATATAAAGTCACAGACAGGAGGCTGAGAGTGTAGCTCCCCAGGAGAGCACTTGCCTAGTAAACATGAGGCCCTGTGTTCAATACCTAGTACTGCCAAACAACAACAACAACAAAAACAAAAACAAAAAATTCCTAGTACTGCCAAACAACAACAACAACAAACAAAAAAAATCCTAGTACTACCAAAAATATATCCATGAAGACACAGATAGATTGAAAATAAAAGGATGGAAAAAATATATTCCATGTAAATAGAAACCAAATAAAAGCTGATATGGCTACACTAGTATATACCCAAGAAGAAGTGAAAACAAAGAAAAAAATAAAGAGGGCCATTTCATTATGAGAAATGAGTCAATTCATCAATAGTAATAAATAATTGGTGTGGCTATATTAGCACTGACAAAGTAGACTTCAATATAAAGAGAAAAGAAAGAAGCACATGTCACTGGAACAAATGGGTCCCATCATCTAGGTCTGTAGCCCTTTAGGAACCTAGCTGCCCAGCAGGAGGTGAGCAAGCAATGCTTTTATCTGTATTTACAGCCACTCCCCATTCCCCATTGCTCACATTACTGCTTGAGCTCAGCTCCCATGCCCCTGGTCCACGGAAAAACTGTCTTCCACGAAACCGGTCCCTAGTGCCAAAAAGTTGGGGACTGTTGATCTAAAACACATGAACCTAAATGTGTACATACCTAGTATCAATTCTAAAAGACAAATCTTCAATCATAGCTGGAGATCCCAACACCTTTCTCCCAGAAAGTGATAGAAGTATACCAAAAAAAAAAACAAAAACAAAAACAAAACAATAAGGATATAGAAAATCTAATCAACACTATAAACCAAGCTGATCCAACACTTACTAAACACTAAACCCAACAACTGCAGAATATATACTCCTTTGAAACATTCATCAAAACAGATCCCATGCATGTTTCAAAAGATTGAAATCTTGAAGTATATATTCTCCAACCACAGTACAACTGAATTAGAAATCAGTACCAATAAGATATATTAAAATATATAGATATAAGATATATTAAAAGATATGATATATTAAAAAATCTCAATTTGTGGAAATTATTAACTCATAGTCAAGAAGACATAGCAAAAGAAATTAACAATAGTTTCACACAGAATGAAAATGAAAACACAGCATTTCAAGATTTGTTGGAAGCAGCTGAAGCACTGCTTAGAGACAGACCTATGGTTTTAAAAAAACGTGTTTTTACAAATGAACGTACAGAAATCCTTCACTATCTAAGTGAATTTGGCTCCTTAGTTTTAAGTAACAAGTAACAGGATTTCAGAGAGCAAAGTATTGATTTATTGAATAAGTAAACTTATTCAAATTTAGTTGATTCTTGAATTAAGATAGCTGTTTAGATAACATTTAGGAGAAATTACATTTGGGGAAAACTATAGATATTATATACTTAAATTTGATGTTGGTAATTATTGTATACCATGATAGTGATAAGAAAAATGTCTATTCAAAATTAAATTACTTTATAAAGGGTTTATGGGTTTATAGCCCAAAGACTTCAGAGGATCTGCTCTTATTAGTTACAAAAAACTGAAGATTATCACAAATGTTTGTTATGCTTTTTTAAAGCTTTAACAAATTAAAATGACTTTAAAATATGCTTCTAGGTAAGCATCACATGCAGATCTCAGAAGCTAAGTAGGGTTGGACCTGATTAGTACTTGGATGGGAGACCGCCTGGGAACACCAAGTGCTGTAGGTTTGGGAGAAGGACCCAGAAACCCACTCCCCCCACCAACTAAAACAATCAGCCACTGAAAACCTTATGAATAGCAGAGAAGCGCGACAATAGTGTTTCGTCTATTGTACATACGGTCGCTATGAGTTGGACACCGAACTAGCCACAACAAGGTAAGCATCCTTGCTATATATATATATAAATTACACATAACCATTTGTTGAGCACCTACTACGTATCAGCTCTGGGCCGGGATTTAGCTCAGTTGGTAGAGCGCTGCGCTGCAGTCTCGCTGAGGTCCCGAGTTCGATTCTCAGCACCGCAAAAATGGGAGAAGGGCCTGGCAATCCATTCCCAAGGCAATCCAGAAACAGTCAGCCATTGAAAACCCTGTGAGGGTCTCTATGAGTCGGATACCAACTTGACGGCACCTAACAACAATGTATCAGCTCACTATTAGTCTGTTTGGGCTGGGGTTTAGCTCGGGTGGTGGAGCGCTTCTCTGCGCTGCCTGAATCCCTGGGTTCCATCCCCAGCACCGCAAAAATGGGGAAAGGATCTGGCAGCCCACTCCTGAACCTTAGGAATAGCAGAGAAGCACTGACATAGTGCCGGGTGCCGCACAGTGTCGGGGAGTGTTTCGTGCTGTTGCACGTGGGTCACTAAGAATCAGAGCTGACTCAGCGGCACCTAACAACAACATTAGGCTCTGTTCTGTTATTTCTCGTCTTCACAAGTACCCTGCAAGGTTAAGTATTAAAGTTTACAGCTCGGGTGGCTCTGAGGCTCACAGTGACAGCCGCAGTCCAACCCAGGAAGCGCTAAAGGCTGTGCTTTGTTTGGGGAGTAGAGCTGCCAACTTTGGGTCATGTGTGGGGGCGCTTTGGGGGTGGTCGCATATGGCTGGGGGCAGCTGCTGGCATTTAGTGCCCAGAGACAAGGACAGTGATGCCCCCTGGAGTAGTGTCCACCCTGTGGCCTCCAAACGCTGACA
>VMDO01011738.1:0-65394 GCA_007922755.1 Pedetes capensis
GAAAAGACCAAATTACATGTCCAAAGAGACACTGGACCTTGCCCTTGAACGTCGAGCAGCTAAAGCAAAAGGAAGACATGATGAAGTTAAGGAACTAAACAGAAGATTTCAGAAGGCAGCTCGAGAAGACAAAAACAAATATTATAATGACATGTGCAAGGAGCTGAAGGCAGAAAACCAAAAGGGAAGAACACGCTCTGTGTTTCTCAAGCTTAAGGAAGTGAAGAAAAAATTCAAACCTCGAGTGGCAGTAGTGAAAGATTCTACAGGGAAAATAGTAAATGATGCAGGAAACATCAAAAGAAGATGGGAAGAATACACAGAGTCATTATACAAGAAAGAATTGGTAGATGACCAACCATTCCAAGAGGTTGCATCTGAAGAGGAACCAATGGTGTTGAAGGATGAAGTGGAAGCTGCCTTGAAAGAACTGGCGAAACACAAAGCTCCAGGAATTGATGGGATACCAACAGAGATGTTTCAACAAACAGATGCAGCGCTGGAGGTGTTAAAATGCTTATGCCAACAGATTTGGAAAACTGCTACTTGGCCAACTGACTGGAAGAGATCCATATTTGTGCCTATTCCCAAAAACGGGGATCCGACTGAATGTGCAAACTATCGGACAATATCATTAATATCACACACCAGCAAAATTCTACTAAAGATCACTCAGAAGCGACTGCAGCAATACATAGACAGGGAATTACCGGAAAATCAAGTGGGATTCAGAAGAGGGCGGGGAACTAGGGACATCATTGCTGATGTCAGGTGGATATTAGCTGAAAGCAGAGAATATCAAAAGATGTCTATCTATGTTTTATTGACTACGCAAAAGGATTTGATTGTGTGGATCACAACAAATTATGGATAACACTTCAGAAAATGGGAATACCAGAACACCTAATTGTGCTCATGAGAAATCTGTACATGAAACAGGAGGCAGTTGTTCGAATAGAACAAGGAAACACTGAGTGGTTTAAAGTTCAGAAAGGTGTGAGTCAGGGCTGTATACTTTCACCCTATCTCTTCAATTTATATGCTGAGCAAATAATCCGAGAAGCTGGACTTTATGAGGAAGAACGCAGCATCAAGATTGGAGGAAGACTCATTAACAACCTGCGTTATGCAGATGACACCACTTTGCTTGCGGAAAATGAAGAGGATTTAAAACATTTACTGATGAAGATCAAAGATCATAGCCTTCAATATGGGTTATGAGTAAACATCAACAAAACAAAAATCCTTATGACTGGGTCAGCACGCAACTTCACATTAAATGGAGAAAAGATTGAGGTTGTCCAAGATTTTACTTTGCTTGGCTCTATAATCAACACCCGTGGAAGCAGCAGTTAAGAAATCCAAAGATGCATTGCTCTAGGAAAAGCTGTGGCAAAAGATCTCTTTAGAGTATTGAAAAGCAAATATGTCACATTGAAGACGAAGGTGCGTCTGACTCATGCCATGGTATTTTCAGTTGCATCATATGGTTGTGAAAGCTGGACATTGAACAAGAGAGACAGAAAAAGAATTGGTGCTTTTGAATTGTGGTGCTGGAGATGTCTATTGAATATACCATGGTCTGCCAAAAGAACCAACGGATCTGTCCTAGAAGAGGTACAACCAGAGTGCTCCTTGGAAGCAAAAATGGCCAAACTGCGTCTTACATATTTCGGACATGTAGTCAGGAAAGAACAATCCCTGGAGAAGGACATCATGTTTGGAAGAGTGGCAGGTCAACGGAAAAGAGGAAAACCCTCCACCAGATGGATTGACACAGTGTCTGCAACAATGGGCTTAAACATCAATAAGATGGTTTGCCTGGCACAGAATCGGCAAGTGTTTCGATCTGCTGTACATAGGGTCGCTATGAGTCGGACTCGACTCGACGGCACCTAACAACAACAACAACAACATGCTTACCTGAAGAACTATTGTGAAGACAAATTAGTTGATAATTTATGTAAAACCCATAGCACAGGGATTGGTATACAATGAGCACTTAATAAATGCTAATCATTTCCATGTACAATCTTCCACTACAACTTGGAGACTCAGTATCCAGGGTCTGGAGTAATAACGAGCTAACTCTTCAAATCATATATTTTCTTCCTTTCCTGTTTCTAAATTTTATTTTATTTTATTTTATCTATTTTATTTATATATTTTGTTGGTGTGGGGATGGAATTCTTCCATGTTTTATAAGAAACCATGTTTAAGTAATATGCAAAAAGTTGTGGGAAATATACATTTTATAAATTTTTGGATGTATTTATTTCCCTGTTCAAATTTCTTGCTCATTTTATTTTTTAATTCTGAAATTTTTTATTTAATTCCTTTATGGAAAGGGTATTCAAGTTCTTCAATGATGTACTCTGGTAGGTTTATTTTTCATTCATTTACCAGACACTTACTTGGCCTTTTCAATTAGGAGACGTGTGTACTGCAACCCTTGAAAAAACTATCCTTTGGGTGGTAAGCAAAGGTAGGTAATTTCCTGGTCTTCTATCTCTCCAGAACTCATTTTATTAAGATACTTGGCATCATATATCAATACTTCTCACCCCTTACATTTCATATTTTATTGTTTATTTGATGTTTAGAGAGTGTTCCATGATTTTGTGCTCTAAACTCTCTAAAAATTTTTTATTTTAGTTTGCAAATTTATGTGTAGGATCCCTGCTTAATTCTATGACCAATCCTTATTGTTTTTATGAAGCAACATGCCTTAAACTTCTCTGAACATACAGATTGTTGTTGTTGTTGTTATTGTTGTTAGTTGGGTCCACATCACAGCAACCACATGTGTATCTGTGCTAGTCACGTGATCTTTTTTATGTTTAAGCCTGTTGTTGTAGCCACTGTGTCAATCCATTTAGTTGAAGGTCTTCCATTTTTTGTTGTTGTTGACCTTCTACTCTCCCAAACATTATGTCCTTCTCCAAGGATTGGTCCCTGCTGACAACATGTCCAAAATACATAATACACAGTCCAGCTATCCTTGCTTCTGAGGAGCATACAGATTGGAATGTCTTTATTTCTTTTGTTTTTGCTCTACATTCTTTTGTGTCACTTGCAATATCTGAGTTTGAGGACAAATTTTCATACTGACAGCTGAAATCCAGTGTTGAGAGATATTTTGCTCTTGATCTTATGCTGTGTATAATGAGGCAATACAAAGCTGGTTGGCAGCTCTGGGTATGTGAGCACCCTTGTTCCTTGTCTCTCTTTGCTTTAATGGACTAGGACAAAGGGAAAGTCAAGTGCTAGCACTCAGACCACTTTTTCTTGGAATCATAACATTTTTCTGAAATGAATTCTATGTTACCATGCTTGAGGGTTAATTCTAGAATACCATGCAATGTCTGAATCTTAGAAATAGGAAGCTATATTCCTACAAAAAAAAATTCAGTTTGAAATTAACCCCACACTACATTCCTGTTCACCTTAGTTATAGTGGGTATCCTAAAATGTTTATAATGTCTGATTTTTTTTTCAGAAAAAATCAGCATCCTTCAAAGACACAGCATATTTTAGGAACTATCTAGGCTACTTCTTCCATTGGTCTGCTATACTATTCACTAGTCTTATATCTACTTCTTGTTGTTGTCATGTCTGACTCATAGGGATGCTCATAGGGTTTTCAATGGCTGATTGTTTACTGTGCAAAATTAAATTTAAATTGCCCATGAGGTCCTCTAGAAAGTTTTGTTCATTGTAAATTTAAAACTTTCAATAATTTGCTGTTATTTGATGAATAATTTCAGAGATATAATATAATTAGATGGCATCAATCTGATATATTTACCCAGATAAACTAAACTATGCATAGGATATTTCTTTATGAAAGAGAAACTTTGTGACATTTAAAAGGCTGTCCAGGTTATTTCTCATATGCTACAATAACTCCACCATAAATCTTTAAAACTTAGATCAATAATAGAAATATCTGTAGTACCCCCGGTCAACAAAATATGGAGATAATCATCAAATATAATAATAGAAACTTGGAATAGAATGCATTGGGCTTTCTTATGTACTACTACATCAAATAGTAGGTTTGGAGTGAGATTTCTTGAATGCAGTGCCTTAGACCGCTCAGCCATCCTGACTGCTTGGAGTGAGATTGCTTAATGCTAACTTCAAATCCATCATATTTAAATATTATACAGGATCCATTTTTGCCAAAAAGTATTTTGAAATTAAATTGGATGATATGAGAGAACATGCAGCTTAAGGTTTAATAGATGTCAGCCTGAAACAAATGTCTAGTCTCTTGCCATCTTCCATTGCCAACTAGAGAAATAGATGCATATTTATTAAAACTTTGGATGAATGTTGTAGGTTTAACAGGTGTCTCCTTATTGCAATTTTAAGTAGTAAATGGTCTTTAACTTTAGCCAAATATGAGATAAACTGAGAATGACTTAATGAGTCAGGGATTTATGATCCCTTGAAATCACATTGCACTTTACATGTTGGTTTTGCTATCATACTATATGCAAAAGTTCTTCACCTACTACTCGAGTCCAGTGAGACAGAGCACTCCTACAAGTCAAGCAAAATATTTTTATTCCTCATGAATAGGCAGCAGGATAAATACAAGCCAAAGATCCATGCTAAGATGGCCACTCAGATTCAGACAACCTTCCCTGGAAGAATAGAATATCTTCTGAATGTTTTCCACATTGTAGCACAGCTAAAGAATCCCCAAAATATTCTGCAATAGGTTAATGTAGCCTGTAAGCCACTTGACTCACTCCATGCAAAGGTTGCAGAGCACTGTTCTAGGAGGAAGGACGACACAGTCTCCTTTGTTCCAGAAATTTCTACCTTTCTTCAAAATATTGCACTCAGTATGTTCTGCTTGAGAATTTCAAGCAAGAGGGGGAAGAGTTGATTCAATTAGTCACCCAGGAACCTGTCTTCCTGCCTTATGTAAGTAGAATATCACTCTAAAGCTTCACATCCACAAAACTGAAAATCTATTGGTTACTGTCTATAGTGGGAATCACTGATGAAAAAGAAGTTTTATTTTTGTCACGTACTACAGTATTTTTCTAAATAAAAAATCTGAAATAACTAATTTACATGTATGGAAAACATGTAGAAATAATAACAGTTATGTTATTTTCAATTCTCCATATAAAAATGACACAACAACAGAAGCTTTAAGTTAAAAATTAAATAATTAATTGTATCACTAATGATTTTTTATTTACTTTCTGTCTTCTATGAGGAATCAAAACCAGTTTTGGCTTGTTGTACTACTTAAATAATAAGACAATATTAGAATGGCTACAATCATCCAACTGTTCTCAAAATTATAGAAATATAAGCAGGTAAAAACATTCTGAGATGCAAAAAATGTCTATAGCAAAAATAATAGTTAAAATTACTAGCATGAGTTTCTAAGAAGAGACCAAGAATTTTGCTGGGAAAATAAAACAAAAAAGTCAGTACACTATATGCAATGAAACATTTATCTCTGATACTTATCTATTATAAAGGAGAGTTATTAGAATGAGAAGGGAGACCCTGACTTTTTATAAGAAAGGGATACTTTCCATTCATTTTTAAGAAATTTCATTATTTCTAATGCTACTTTTAGCAATTTCATATTATAAAGTTGCTTTTGAATATATTTAAATATTTTTCTACAAAAATATTAACATCCATTGCAGAGGGGTAGATATAGTTAATAATAGTTTACTATACATTTCAAAATCGCTAAGAGTAAATTTCAAATGTTCTCAACACAAAAAAATGCTAAGTTCTTGAGACAATGGATATGTTAATTAGGTTGTGCTAATTATTGTACATTGTATATATAAATCATGCCATCACTTTGTACCTCATAAATAAACACTATTATAAATCATCAATTTACAATTAAAAACATAAAAAGAAATAATTAGCTTTGCTTAAGATCTAGTCTCCTGATTTTCCAACATCACAACTGTAAATCATCAATTTACAATAAAAAACTTAGAAAGAAATAATTAGATGTGCTTAACATCTATTCTGATTTTCCAACATCACAGAAAAACAGGTAAGGAGATGAATATAAGGATACAGCACAAAAAAAAGAAAGAAAAACAAACTAGACAAATATTTGTAAAAGGGTAATTACAAAGGAGGATTATAAGGGAGAAAGAAAATATCTAATTAATATAGTTAGGCATTGAGTAATTTGGTAAATGAATTTGTGTTTTTGAAATTTTAAGGTGGAATTTTATTTCATTTCACAATTTGGTATTAACCACCTCTCAGTTCTAAGAGCAGGCCCCAAACACATGTCACAAAAAGTTCTCTTAATACAGTAGAATAAATTACAATGTGACTTGTTGTTGTTGTTGTTAGGTGCCGTCAAGTTGGTATCCGACTCATAGCGACCCTCATAGGGTTTTCAATGGCTGAGTACTTCGGGATTGTTTTGGGAGTGGATTGCCAGGCCCTTCTCCCATTTTTGCTGTGCTGGGAATTGAACTAGTACATCATAAAACACAAATGGACAGTATACACTATATATGGAAATTAGAAATATATTTGGAGGTTCATAGAAAGCAGTGTTGGTTATCTAAGTTCTGAAGCAGATCCAAGATATATTTTAAATTCCTCCATCTTTCATGCCACATCACCAAGCCAAAGGGTGAGAACACACTGTTTTCCAGTATCGAAGCCCCCATGCCTACAGGTTAGACTAAAGCAGACTGTTTAAAATTGTCATTGTTTTTGTTGTTATTAGATGCCAGTGAGTTGGTCCAACTCATAGCGACCCTCACAGGGTTTTCCATGGCTAATAGTTTACGGACTGCTTCAGGAGTGGATTGCCACATCCTTGTCCTGTTTTCAAATTATAATACAAATAAAATATCACTGATCCAAAATATTTGAGACAAAAGTGTTTTATATGTTGAACTTTTTATGGATTTGAGGATATTTACACAGACTTTACCATTTCAGAATAGAACACAAGAAATTTAATAGCCTATTTCTCTATTAATATATCATAGTCCCTGAAATGCTATATCTGACATCTCTTGAGTACTTAAAAATAAAGGCGAGTTTTTTTGTTTCTGATTCAAATTGAAAGCATTATATATCTATATAACATCCTTGTGTAGGTTCTGTCATATTTTTAGTATAACATTTTAAAAATTTTGTGCACAGAATTTAATATGTTGTACATATGTCTTATTCAAAACCAACAACAGACTGATGAGTTATAACTGTGTTTTTGCTAAGAAGATGACCATCAAGCCAGGAGTCTTGGCACACATCTGTCATTCCAACAACCCGAGATATTGACATAGGAGGATTATGAGTTCAAGACCAGAGACAGCCTTAGCCAGATCTTGTCTCCGAACAAAATTAAGAAAAATGAAAGAGGAGGAGAAGGAAGAGGAGGTATGAGAGGAAGAAGGAAGAGGAGAAGAAGGTAACCACTAAAGAGTCTTCAGTTATTTAGAAATTGTTGTTTTTGTTGTTGTTAGGTGCCTTCAAGTCAGGTTCAACTCAGTGACCCTATGTACAACAGAATAAAGAACCCCATCCCCAACACTGTGCCATGCCCAGCATTATATCAGTGCTTCTATGCTATTCATAAGGTTTGCAGTGGCTGATTATTTAGGGATTGTTTTCTAGAGTGGAAAGCCTGGTCCTTCTCCTAATTTGCTGTGCTGGGGATCAAACCCAGGGTCTCACACTTCAAAAGTACGGGTATCTTGCAATAGCCTTTGTTGCTGTTGTTGTTGTTAGATGCCGTCGAGTCAAGTCTGACTCATAGAGACCCTATGTACAGCAGATCGAAACACTTCCCAATTCTGTGCCAGGCAAACCATCTTATTTATGTTGAAGCCCATTGTTGCAGACACTGTGTCAATCCATCTGCTGAAGGGTTTTCCTCTTTTGCGTTGACCTGCAACTCTCCCAATCATGATGTCCTTCTCCAGGGACTGATCTCTCCTGACTACATGTCCAAAATATGTAAGACACAGTATGGCCATTCTTGCTTCCAAGGAGCACTCTGGTTGCACTTCTTCTAGGACAGATTTGTTGGTTCTTTTGGCAGTCCATGGTATATTCAATAGATGTCTCCAGCACCACAATTCAAAAGCATCAATTCTATTTCTGTCTCTCTTGTTCAATGTCCAGCTTTCACAACCATGTGATGCCACTGAAAATACCATGGCATGAGTCAGACGCACCTTCATCTTCAATGTGACATCTTTGCTTTTCAATACTCTAAAGAGATCTTTTGCCACAGCTTTTCCTAGAGCAATGCGTCTTTGGATTTCTTGACTGCTACTTCCATGGGTGTTGATTATAGAGCTAAGTAAAGCAAAATCTTGGACAACCTCAATCTTTTCTCCATTTAATGTGAAGTTGTGTGCGGGACCCAGTCGTAAGGATTTTTGTTTTGTTGATGTTTAGTTGTAACCCATATTGAAGGCTATGATCTTTGATCTTCGTCAGTAAATGTTTTAAATCCACTTCACTTTCAGCAAGCAGAGTGGTGTCATCTGCATAATGCAGGTTGTTAATGAGTCTTCCTCCAATCTTGATGCCGCGTTCTTCCTCATAAAGTCCAGCTTCTCAGATTATTTGCTCAGCGTATAAATTGAAGAGATAGGGTGAAAGTATACAGCCCTGACTCACACCTTTCTCAACTTTAAACCACACAGTATTTCCTTGTTCTATTTGAACTGCCTCCTGTTTCATGTACAGATTTCTCATGAGCACAATTAGGTGTTCTGTTATTCCCATTTTCCGAGGTGTTATCCATAATTTGTTATGATCCACAGAATCAAATGCTTTTGCGTAGTCAATAAAACATAGATAGACATCTTTTTGTTATTCTCTGCTTTTAGCTAATATCCACCTGACATCAGCAATGATGTCCCTGGTTCCCCACCCTCTTCTGAATCCCGCTTGATTTTCCGGTAATTCCCTGTCTATGTATTGCTGCAGTCGCTTCTGAGTGATCTTTAGTAGAATTTTGCTGGTGTGTGATATTAATGATATTGTCCGATAGTTTGCACATTCAGTTGGATCCCCTTTTTTGGGAATACGCACAAATATGGATCCCTTCCAGTCAGTTGGCCAAGTAGCTGTTTTCCAAATCTGTTGGCATAAACATGTTAACACCTCCAGTGCTGCATCTGTTTGTTGAAACATCTCTATTGGTATCCCATCAACTCCTGGAGCCTTGTGTTTCACCAGTTCTTTCAAGGCAGCTTCCACTTCATCCTTCAAGACCATTGGTTCCTCTTCATATGCAACCTCTTAGAATGGTTGGTTATCTGCCAATTCTTTCTTGTATGATGACTCTGTGTATTTCTTCCATCTTCTTTTGATGTTCCCTGCATCATTTAATATTTTCCCTTTAGAATCTTTCACTACTGCCCCTTGAGGCTTGAATTTTTTCTTCACTTCCTTAAGCTTGAGAAACACAGAGTGGGTTCTTCCCTTTTGGTTTTCTGCCTCCAGCTCCTTGCACATGTTATTATAATATTTGTTTATGTATTCTCGAGCTGCCTTCTGAAATCTTCTGTTCAGTTCCTTAACTTCCTCATGTCTTCCTTTTGGTTTAGCTGCTCAACGTTCAAGGGTAAATTGTATTGTCTCTTTTTACCTGTAATTTGGTCTTTTCTTTTTTTCTTGTCTTTTTTAGAACTTTTTGCTTCCTTCTTGAATGATATCTTTTATGTCATGCCACAACTCTTCTGATCTCCTATTATTTGTGTCTCATGCACTAAACCTATTTTTGAGGTGGTCTCTGAACTCAGGTGGGATATACTCAAGGTCATACCATGGCTCTCATATACTTGTTCTAATTTTCTTCAGCTTCAGTTCGAACTTGCATATGAGAAGTTGATGGTCTGATCCACAGTCAGCACCTGGTCTTGTTTTGACATTTTGTACAGAGCTTTTCCATCCTCTCTTTCCACATATGTAGTCAATTTGATTCCTGTATGTTCCATCTGTTGAAGTCCAGGTGTATAGTCTCCATTTATGATGTTGGAAAAATGTATTTGCAATGAAAAGTTCATTGGTCTGACAAAATTCTATCATATGATCTCCAGCTTCGTTTCTGTCACCAAGACCATATTTTCCAACTACTAAGCCTTCTTGTTTGTTTCCAACCTTTGCATTCCAGTCACCAGTGATTATCAATATGTCTTGATTGCATGTTTGATCTATTTCAGATTGCAGAAGCTGATAAAAGTCTTCCCTTTCTTCATTTGTGGCCTTAGTCATGGGTGCATAATAGCCTTTGTAATTCCTTTTTTATTTTTTTCATTGAGAGTAGTTATGTAAAGAATATATGCATATTTTTGCCAAATGCTCTTCAAATGATAAGTGATGCCTTTTAATTACATTGTATGTGATAATTATTTAAAATATGCATGCAAGTTGTTCATATTAGAGTTCCTCTTCAGACAGTGTCTAGATACCCTAGACTTTCAGCAATTTATTCCAGCCTTCAAAATAGTCTAAAAGTGTCTGTGATAATAAATGTTCTTGAAAGTATTCCAAGTAGCTAGAAAATATAAACAGCCATTTGCAGAACAGTAAAGTAGCAATCCATATATTTGCATTTTTGAAGTGAAATATTCACTGTAAATGTATAAAAACAGAGTAGCAAATGAACAATATAGATTTTGGGTTATTTGAATATCTAGGTACTTACAGCACAATTAGTACAAGAAGCCATCATCAATACTTGATGGTTTTATTCAATAGAGCATAAATATAATTTTCCTTTTAGGCTTAGAAATTATTTTCTAAAGAAAGTATGTTATTATTTATGTATAGTTCAAGTAATTACATCATAATGTTATTTGTAATTTACTTGTATTTATTACACATTTTAATTTGCCACAACTTGTTGACATTAAACTGAAAGGACAACAAGATTGCTAAATCTAAAAGCAGTTGTGGTGATCATGGTTCTCATCCATGCACAAGGGGTGGAGATGAGGTCAATGGGAGTGGCTTGTCTTCGCAGGGACAAGTATAGTATTTAATCAATGACACAGTGGAATGTGCTGACTTTCTGTAATAATTAGAGCAGATCAACTTTTAATCTGATTTATCATTGAATTCAACGTCTGCAGGTAACACCATCTTTAATTTTTGCACCCAGGTTTCTCTTATTTTTTGCATCTCCCCTACCCAACTGTCATTTAAAATCTGTTGTTGTTGTTCTTGTTGTTAGGTACCTTTGAGTCCCTTCTGACTCATAGAGACCCTATATAAAACAGGTGAAACACTCCCCAACAGTGTGCCATGCCCAGCACTATGTCAGGGCTTCTGTGCTATTCATAGGGTTTTCAATGGCTGATTGTTTTAGGAATGGCTGCCAGGTCCTTCTGCTAAACCCATTATGGTACCAGGTATTCCCAGGCAGTCTCCCATCCAAGTGCTAAAAAGGCTCGCCTTGGTTAGCTGAGGTCTGAAAATATTGGATGCCAGGATGGTGTGCCTGCAGGCAGTTAAATCCTAAATAACTAATAATATAAAGTTTGTTTATTTGAAAATAAACTGTAACTTCACTCTGAATGTAAAATTATGTTTAAAACAACAACAAAAACCTTTTTCCCTAGAGAGAAAATACATTTTCACTGAAGAACTTCATATGTCCAGGATGACATCTCTGAGATGTAACCAGCAGGATTTCGGCATTGCATACCAAACATGATAATTTAAAGCAGGCTTCTGGAATACAGCATTTAATAAGTGGTGCATTTACTATTATGGGAGAATGACATGGTAATCCACTCCTGAGGCAATCCAGAAACAATTAGCCATTGGAAACCCAATAAGGTCACTATGAGTCGGACATGACTCCATGGCACCTAAAACCACAACCACCACAACACATTTTCTATTGATTGAAGTGAAAATTTAGAGTTCATACTTAAAATTAAACTGTTAAAATTGACATAAAATTAGCTAACATTGCTGATTTTGAACAAGAGACTTGAATATAAAGAAAGAATGCATACCATCAATTTTTCCTTTATTGTATGTTCTAACACATCTATTTAAATTTTTTTTTTTTTGAAATTCATCATTAATTGGAACATCATGCTTACACTTTCCTGGTGGTTTTAGATAATGGTATAAGACTAAGAAAGAAAAGTGTCATAAATTTTTTCTGAGTCAATAAAGCAATAAAATCTTGTTCAAAAATTTACATACTTTTCTTATCCCCAGGATTCATATCTGTTCTTAATCTTTACTTTTAAATATTATTGTTTTGTTTTGTTCTTGTAATAGACAACTGACAGTTTTATATGTAACTCATTCTCTGAGATAAGATATACTCAATTCATACTACTAAAAAAGGACTCAGACCCATGGTTGCGCATTCCTATATTGACAATGATCAAGCTCTTTAAAGTATTATTGTAGAACCTTTCATTAGACATTTAGTTTTATCTAGTAGAAGTATTTAAAAATCCAAATGACTGAAAAAAGTAAATGACTGGTTTAGTTACACTTGATCTTTAAAAATGTATGCCATTTCTTCCTTTCAATACTTCAACTCAGAACTTCTTTTTTTCTTTTCATAAAAAGTTTTGCATAAGATTTTGAATTACATTTTTAAATGTCTGCCTGAGAGGATACAACATTTATGGGTCAAAAGCACAGTCTTTGTGACCTGACCGTTCAATTCTGACTTCCAGCTCTGCCATTCACTTGCTGGTTAAACTAGGAATACTGTTTCACCTTTGTGTGCCTTTCTGTCTTCTTTAATGTATGAATAACAATAGAATTATGCATAGGGACGATAGAATATTTTTTTAAATTACACGCAGAGTCTGGCACACATTGGACATTTAAAAAGCACTGGCTATTCTCTTAGCAACTTTCAAGTGTACATTATTATTAACTATATTCACATTGCTTTTCAACAGATCTCCGGAATTATTTTTTCTTTTCAACTGAAACTGTATTCTTTGACTCTTTTACACATCTCCCTCCCTATGCACCACAGTTTCCAGCAACTACCATTCTGTTCTTTGCTTCTGTGAGTTGAATTTTCCAGATTCCACAATGTCAGACCATAGAGTATCATTTTATTTCACTTAGTATAGTGACTTCCAAGTTCATCCAGGTTTTTGCAAATGAAAGAGTTCCTTTCTTTTTAAGGACTCAATAGTATTCCATTGTGTGTGTTTCTCTGTGTGTGTATATGTGTACGTCATTTTATCTATCCATTTGTCCATAAGGATACAAAGGTTGTTTCCATATGTTGGTTGTTGTGATTAATACCACACTAAAAATGGGAGTAAAAATATCTTTTGACATACTGATTTTGTTTCTTTGGATGTATACCTGTAAGTGGAATTGCTAGATCATATGGTATTCTTATTCCATTTTTTAAAGGAATTCCCTACTGCTTTCCATAATGGCCATCCTAATTTACATTCTTACCAACAATGTGTAAGTGTTCCTTTTATTCTCAATACGCCTGCCAACATTTATCTTTTTCTTTTTTTGATAATAACTATTCAAATGGGCATGGGGTGATATCTTACTCACTAGGGAACAACTGGGGTGCCTAACTAAGCACCAGAATACTAATCACTGTGTGAAGGGACTAGGCAATGTTTACCTATCACTAATACCAGCAACCACACAGTGTTTCTATCATAAAGAGAAAGTTTTCTGTTTTTGTCCCCACCATCATTAATTCTCATTGATCCAAACATAATCCTCATCCTTAACCTTTTTTGTCATGTAAAAAAAAGTCCAATAAAATAGTAAAATTAAATTTAGGAACTGGAGGTAAAAAGAACAAAAGAAAGTTGAAAAGAGAAAGAATACTCTGAGAAAATGATATTGAATCAAACAGTGACAGTGATAATAATAACTTAAATCAGGCTAGAAAAAGAATGAATAATAGACTAGATAGACCTAAGTTTCCTGATTATTTCAAATTTACTTATTACTTACTAAAAGAGGAATGAGTTCTTTTTTTTTTCTTGTTGAAGTGTTCCAGTAACCAAACACAGGTTTTAGATTCATATATTGCTGATTGTTGAGAGCACAGTTTATATCTTCTACTGGAAAACTTAATTTGATGGAAAAATATATTACTCAATTTGTAACATGAATAGTGGAGTGTTTTCCATGGAAAACTAATATTTTCAGGAATTTCTAAACTCCATATAGATTTTCAAATAGTAGGTGCTGTGGTTCATACCTGTAATCTCAGTGATTTGGGAGGCTGAGGTAGGACGATTTCAAGTGTGAGGCCAGAGGCAGCCTGTGCAACTAAGCAAGACCCTGCCTCAAAATAAAAAATGAAAATAGGGCTTGGGGTGCAGTTTAGTGGTGGAGTGCTTGTGTAGCATGTGCCAGCCACTGGGTTCAGCCACCAATACTAAAAAAACAACAACAACAACAATCAACTAACACTGCTTGCACACACATGTGCTGTATGTTGTTTTAGAATTATAATACAAAAATCAAGTAGCACAGAGGAAGAACAAGGTGTAACATAATAGATTTCTCTGCCTAAGAAGTAATTTTCCTGATAAAATCACTATGCTTCATTTTTGGCAATGGACTTCATTCACGTAATCTAAACTCAGGGAATGTTAGGCTGTTAACTCTCCAGAGAGAGGGGTACATCTTATTAAGCAGTGTGACTGTGACAGCATGTAGGATATTTCTCAATTAATTTTCTTTTCTGAGAAGGTATTCTGCACGTTGGGGAACATCACATCCTCAAAGGTTTCTAAATAGCATTATTGAAAATTGACTTACAACGAAGAGAATCAGGATCATAGGGCCCCCAAACAGTCTTCTGAAAGAATGATTTTTCAAGACGAAATAAAAGTAAGATGATTTACCACCTTCTTCTATGCATCATGAATGTCTCTGGAGATTTAGCTAAAAATTCAATCTATTTCCTTTAGAAGAGATTAGACAATCTCTGAACAATTTGAGACACCTGCTTCACTATTTGAAATGGAATATCTTAAAAAGAGGTTTGAAGCTGTTCAACATTATTTAGATATCAGGTACTTGTACTAAAATTCAGTGAAAGGAATAATTCTCAGCAATAGAGTGAATACAATAAAAAAGGTCAAAGTAAAATATACATGTTTGGTGAAGAGATGAAGTTACATTTATATCATTTTCCAATTTTTAATTTGTGTATATTGAGGACTCTGAACTAGTAAGACAAGATCAGTACCACCTGACTGAGTGATGAAACTCTTATAGTGGTGACTAGTCTTCCTTTCATTATAGTCTTATCAGATCTCCTTATATTTGCCTTGGTTGCACTCTGAGCTGTATCCTCTACTTGTTAGATTTTAAAGTAATCACCTTATATTACATGGTGGTAATGTGGTAGTATACATCATTAATATTTCTTCTCAGTACTTAGTTTTAACTCCATTGTTGTTGTTAGGTGCCATGAAGTCAGGTCCAACTCAGAGCGAACTTCATAGGGATTCCAGTGGCTAATTGTTTCAGGATTGCTTTGAGAGTAGATTTCCATGTCCCTCTCCTGTTTTTATGGTGCTGGGGATTGAACCCGGATCTTCAGAGAGTATGAAGCAGTGCTCTATCAACTGATTCCATAGCTGGGTGTATTCATTATTTTTTTCTGACATATAATGTAATAATACCATAATTATTCCACTGCAACACAGACAATATGAGTCCAGTACTCTCAACAGTTGTGAAAATCTGAGCATATTTACTCTAATTCTTGACTTTTTATTTTATTTTATTTTATTTTATTTTATTTGTTTTTGAACCAGGGTCTCACTATGTAGCCCAGTTAGCCTGGAACTCACTATGTAGCCCACTTGGCCTCAAACTTTCATTCCTACTGTCTCATGTGCTAAGTACTGGGATGACAGACTTTTGCCTCATTATATCTGGCTTGACCTAATTTAGATATAGAATGATAATATGTACCATATTCACTAAGAGTTCTTATAACCTCAAGGCATGGTATCGGCTAAAAATTTAAGGAAGAAATATTTATTCTAATAGCAGAAGAAGTAGGATTTTAAAGAATACAAAAGGAGTAATGTAAAAATAAATCCTTGGTGTGGTGTGTCACACTTATAATCCCAGCCACTAGAGAGTTGGAGGTAGGAGGATCATGAGTTCAAGGCCAGAGAAAGCCTTCATAAGTTAGTGAGAAGTTGTCTCAAAATAAAAAATAAAAAGTGGGCTGGGAATGCAGCTCAATGATGGAGCACTTGAAAAATATTGCAAGGCCTTGGGTTCAACCTCAAAGTAGAGAAAAGCATGCATGCATGCATGCATGAATAAACAAAGAAATAACTGGCTCAGGGACAGTTCATAGGTTGAGTTCTTGTCCAGTGTATGCAAGCCCTGAATTCAATGTCCAGCACTGAAACAAAACTTAAGATAAAATTCTACCATTATACATATTTAACTTTTTAAATGATGCTTTCTTTTTATTTACTGACAGTCAATGCAAGAAAGCAAAATATAGTATTTAGTTTTACTGTTTAACATTATAAGCCATACATAATGTTTAAATTATATTTTACTTCAAAATATAAAATGATTCTTACAGAAAATTAATTAGTTTCCTAACCAGAAAATCAAATGACTAATTTATATATACATGCATGTATGTGTGTGTTGTGTAAGTTTTCTTAATAATTATGAAAAAAATCTCAAACTTCTGAGGTAAAATATTTTAAGATTGTTGTTGTTGTTGTTAGGTGCCGTCGAGTCAGTATCGACTCATAGTGACCCTCATAGGGTTTTCAATGGCTGAGTACTTCGAGATTGTCTTGGGAGTGGATTGCCAGGTCCTTCTCCCATTTTTGTGGTGCTGGGAATTGAACTTGGGACCTCAGAGACTGCAGTGCAGTGCTCTACCCACTGAGCTAAATCCCAGCCCATTTTAAGATTAAATGAAATAAAACTCATAGAATTTAGACTGAGGAGTAACATACCAGTTGAGTGTCAAATATCATAAAATTATTTCAATACTGTCTACAAAATATTATTTCTTGAAAAGGATTTAGGCCTTCATATTAATTCTAAAGCATAATGTTATTGTGATTTAGCCTCCTCATATTTTCTTACAAGTATTAGAAATTTTGTTCTGAAATATCAAACACAGGTGTTATTTTCTCTTCTCAACTTTTCCTATAAGTAGTTCATGAATTACAAATAATACTAGTAATGTGAGTAAAACCGATTCAATGATGGTAAAGACAAAAATTCTTCCCTTAGTATAAGCAAACTCTTAGTCTGCTACACAGAATATGGTCTTAACATTCATTATTTTCAATATTGAGTATAAAATTATGTGAATAGTGAGCTTTGTTTTTTAGCCAATAACTACTTGAAATTATAGTCTTTAGCATAACACTTAACTGTTATTAAATAGTTATCACATTACTTTAAAATTTATTTGACTTATTTCTTTGGGTAAGATGTTCATATAGTTAAAAATGAAACTATAAAGAGCCATTAAAGAGACATTTTAATTCTAAAGTTGTCTCCAGCCACAGTTCTTTACAATTTTGCCATTTTCTGATGTATCTTCTCATTATGCTTTTTGCATTAAAAATTATTTTTGTGTCTTTCCAGGCTTTCACTATTACATAGATTATTCTAAGAAATAATTACCTATTTTTCTTTATCTCCTTTAAAGTGTTTGGAACACAAAGAATAACATACTGAGTAGTTTCTTCACTTGTTTTTCCTCTTGCACATTTATCTTCATCATTTCTAGTGCTAGCTTGAAGTCATAGAGAGACAGGCAGAGCATTGCTTCCATGCCTGTACTAAAGAAAATCTGGGTAACTTTGAAATTATTACAGAACTAAAGTCACAGAGCAAATAATTCTCTTCAGTCCTAGAGAAACAGGCAGGCCTGCAGGGGTAAATAGAGCTGTATTATTTGCTTACTTGGGACAGGCATGATCAAATACAATAAAATGCGAGAAAAAATTGTTTTAAAGAATTGTAGTAGGCTAAGTGGGGGCCAGTGTGAGACTACTAATGCATATCTTGTTATACTGGATTTTGGCTTTAAATAAATGTCTTTCATTGCAATATGGTATGTGAGCATGTGTATGTTTTTAGAAGCCTAAAAATATCCCCAAATGTGGATGTAGCAATTATCTAAGTAACAGATTGCAAATATTTACAAGCAAAATTAATCTGACTTCTCAGTTTGAACTGCAGTTTACAAACACTAGTATAAATCAGCATCCATGTAAGCATGAATAGGTGCTCCTACAACCTGCTGCCATTATCAGTATCCTAATGTAGCTTTGTTCATGAACAATCTGGAGGAGTTGATGGATGGGGGCATTCCCAGGGTGAGGAGACAAGCTCAATTGTCAGAATCATGACACATTTCAAAAATATACAATCAAGCACCCTCTGAAAATTATAAAGCTTATGGTTTTTTTTGTGTGTATGTGTGTGTTCTTCTGCAATGGTGTAAACAATACCAATTTTTAAAGATACAAATTTTTAAAATTAAAAAAAAATGTGAAACCTTGGAGGAATGCAACCTATCCTACTGATGTCTCAGAATCTGCAACAGGTATGTGCATTTCTTGACTACAGACTTGAACTTGCTAGCACCATACAATGTTACTTTGCTCCATACACAGTGCTCCTTAACACTGCTTCTCACACACTTCAGTGATTTTATCTTCAGAGCATAAATGTTTTGGTTGGGGCAATAACTGTCTTCAGTTTTAAAGCATGCCAAAGGAAGCAAATGTACTCTAGAGACTATTGATTATTCAGGATAATATTGCTTCTGATCTCTCAACCCCCTCATAGCCATCCAAAATAAAACGTCGTCTCTTGATATGAACACTATTTTAATGCTTTAAAGGAAAAAGATAAAAATATCTGTAATCTGGTCAATTTCAGAATCATCATTCCTTCTCCTTATTATTCCTTAGTATAGAATGCCTTTGAGATCACTGGTTTTTACTCCTTGAAAATTTATGAAAAATTAGTACATCTGATCATTTTGCTTGTGTAGGACTGAACACATTAATTGGGGGAGAAAGCCAAAGCATCAGAGCATCAAGGCTGTGATTATGGATCTATATATAACTGTCCTACACAATCCTGGTAGTGATGGGTTAGAGGCTGTGGGGAGACAGCAGGGAGAAGATTGTTCTGTTTTCCTCTTTAGATGCATTCTCTGCATGCTCTTCTCTGTCTTGTGACCCTGGAGGCTGGTGTCTCTGTATGTGGCATCATTCAAGCTTCCTTGCATCTGAGTTTTCATAAATTTATTGTTTTTAGGTTCGCTTGAGTTCAACTCATAGAGACCCTCATAGAGTTTTTAATGGCTGATTTTTTTTTTGTGGGTGGGGGTTGCTCATGGAAAGGGCTGGCTAGAAATCACAGAAAGTTTTATTCCTTAACTGTGGCTGCAACTCTTGTTAGGCAACACATACCCTCAACTCTTCTTTCCAGATTCTTGTAATCCTTTATATGACTCCACTGTTCCTAAACTTTGTTGTTGTTGTTGTTGTTGTTGGGTGCCTTGGAGTCATGTCCAACTCATAGTGACCCTCATAGGGTTTTCAATGGCTTACTGTTTCAGGATTGCCTAGGAGGTGGATTGTCATGTCCTTCTCCCATTTTTGTGGTGCTGGGAATGGAACTCTGAACCTCAGAGACTGCAGAGTAGTGCTCAACCAACTGAGATAAATCCCAGCCTCCTGCTAAACTTTTGATATTTCATTATCATTTGTGTTTTCCCTTAAGTCTGACCCATTTCTGGAAATAGTTCTTTTTGTGCGTGTGTGTGTGTGTGTGTGTGTGTGTGTGTGTGTGTGTGTGTGTGTGTGTGTGTGTGTGTGTGTGTGGTGCTGGGTGTTGAACCCAGGGCCTTGCGCTTGCATGCATTGCAATTGCTGGACCACTGAGCTGCACCCCCAGCCCTTTTTTTTTTTTTTTTTTTACTTTTTCAGACAGGGTCTCACTATATTACACAGACTGCCTCTGGTCTCAAATTTGCAATCCTCCTGCCTCTACCTCCTGAGTCTGGGATTACAGGCATGCACCACTGCCCCCCGCCTATTTACTTCTTTAAATGTTTCATTTCATATCAAAATTCTTTGTACAGTAACTGTCACAACTGGAGATTTCAGTAAATATATGACCAAATTGATATTCTGGTGGTATGTTAGTCACATATATGTCCAGTGCACCTAATGCCTCCTAATGAGGGAGAAATGAGCCACTGGTGATCTGTGACATTCAGTAACTACAATTGCTGAGTAGTCACAAGGATCTGAGCACAGGTTACCAAATGACTTGTAGAATTTGGCAATTATAGTTGTTGTGGGGTAGGCTGGCTGATTCCGGTGCCCTAGATATTGTCTTCAAAAACTCACAAAGAATAATTAAAAGACTTGAATTGGTACTCACAGACAGAAAGTCAAAAATCCTCAATTATAGTTGATTTTTTTAAACAAATCTTTCCAAGATCCAGCCTAATGCAATTTTTTTTTATAATTTTCAAATTAGATCCTCAACTGAATGCACTACCTCTACATATCTCTTACACTAGGAAATATATTTTTGGAAATGGCCAGAGTATATTTGACTAGAAAGGAAAGAGACTGAAAAATTTCAACGTTCAATTCCTCTAGAAGCTTCCTGGACCAAATGGCATTTTCTCCCATCCATACTACTTACCTTGCAAAAGAACTACAATACGTTAACTTGAGAATCATGCCCCTCAGTGCAACACAGGTGTTCCACATGACATACCATCATCATCTTTTTCCAAACCTGTGATGAAAATTGAATCCACACTGAGAGATAGATTTTTCTTTTTTTGGTAGAGCTTGAGGGTTGGACCCAGGAGCTCATACCTATTTTGCCAGTGCTATACCACTAGGATCTACCCCAGCTCATTTTTTCTTTTCCTTTTTATTTTAAATTTTGAGACGATTTCTTGCTAAATTACCTATGCTGATTGCCTCTAGCCTCAAATTTGCCACACTCCTATTTTAGCCTCCCAGGTCACTGGGATTAAAGGTGTGCACCAACATGCTTGGCTCACCCTGAATAGAACAAGTCTTGTTCTGGGAGGAGATAGCTTTTATAGTAAAGGAATAGCCATAGGTTCCCAA
Source organism: Pedetes capensis (assembly GCA_007922755.1). Lineage (NCBI taxonomy): Eukaryota > Metazoa > Chordata > Mammalia > Rodentia > Pedetidae > Pedetes > Pedetes capensis. Next base: position 21,153 of record VMDO01011738.1, read on the forward strand.
TCTATGGCATTAAGTTTATGGGGAACATGCAGGGATGGATTTCTCAGAGAATTAGATCAGGGCAGATGCTAAATCATGGGGATTGGCTTGGCCTGAATTTATTGACATATGTGCTTTCTGTAGGGAAAAATTGGGAGGAAATTGGCAAAAACTCCCAAACTGGGAAAATGGCGTTTGAATATCTGGTTTGTAAGTTAGAAATCTAGGGAAAATGAAAGTAACTTGGTTGCACGTTTGTACAAAACCCTTCCTGATTGGACAATTGGACTGAAAGCTGATTGGCTGAGGCCATTCCATGGGCGAGCTACATAAAGAGCTATGCTGCAGCAGCTCGATCCTTTTTGGCACCGCCTTTTAGGCCTTTTAGGCTTTTTGGCACCCTTTCTATGCCTTCTCGCGGGTTCCTGCCCAGACCACCGATGAGGAAACGCCTTTCCCGCTGCTCTCCCCTGGACCTTTGGTGAGGAAAAAATGCTCTCCCGTTGCAATCATCAACAAGGAAAAGAACCTGCTCTCCGTCTGACCACTGACAAAGCAACAGCTGTCTCCTCGTGACCACCGAGACGACCAACATAGGTGTTTGCCCCTGGAAGGCAAAAGTGCCTGAGGCTTTTTCTTTCTCCCGTCTCCTCCGGGGTCCCGAGGGCCGCAGGAGTCTGTGCCTCTCACCTGAGGGTCCCGAGTGGACTGTGTTTAGTATCTGTGTGCGCAGCGGCACAGCCCATCTGAACCTCCAGGCTAGACCGGGAGGTGCGTGCCCCACATAGAGTTGGCACCCGAACGTGGGGCCCAACACTTTCCCTCAGAATATGAAGTTCAATAATTTCTCCTGAGCATGTGGAAATGGCATTATCAGTCTACTAGGTTGGTTAAGTAAAGATTGAACTCAGTCATGGCTTACAATTAATGAAGTGGAAGTTCTTTTACTTACCTAAAACATTTAAAGAAAACATCAAAGGTTCAAGGAGGGAGGCCTGGTGAATATCTCTATTATGTGCAAATTTCTCAGACAACAATTGAATATACTCTCTGGAGACACTCAGAGGAACCTCCATTCACCAATATATTAGGAAGGAAGGAGAGAGTAGCCATTGTGATCAAGTCCAAGAAGCATTTATTTCTTGATCCAGGTAGCACTACACTGGTATGTTTATCTATTGACAATTCCATGAGCTGTGCAATTTTGTTTTGTGCATTTACCTTTTCCTGTGCTAAAAATTTATGAGAATGTTAAGATGAATTTGTGAAGGGACCTCACACATAACCTTGGAAAAACAATTTGGTGATGATTTTCTCAGGCCTGTCATCCTGGTGAGAGAACTCCTAATGGAGCTGGGTCTTATGATTTTACTAGGGGTAATGAGATCCCAATAGGAATAAATCTAACACAATTAGGATGATATGGCCCTGTAGGACAGTGGTAACTTGATTGTACTGACATGCTGCAATCCATAGATAATTGATGATAGAAATCTTATGAATTAAATAGCTAGATAACCTTCTAAGAGGTTGTTTGGCCAATGTATATAAAGATATCTACTTGTGTTTGGCAAAAACTCAACTGGAGTTAAACTAGTATGTGTTCCCAGTGAATAATAATAGTTCTCTGTGAATAGTCCTCATAGCTCATCCAGCGGATTGGGGAAAATTAAATAATCAGCTTTGCAGGGTCAACTCATACTTCCAATGAATTCCATAAATCTTGGGACACAATACACTATTAAGATCATAATAAGTATTTATAGGGCTCAGGTGATATAGAGATTCTTGGCCTGACCCTATCTCACTGTGGTTCTAGTCAAACTGTGAACAGAACAGTAACCATTTTCTTGCATAGCAAGAAAATATAGAGTTCCTGACATAATTCCATGATGAGAGGTGAGGGATATTAGTATAGCCAGGACTCAATGAAAGCCCATTAATGTCTTCAATATACCCTCAAGAGGAACTATAAATCAATAGTGAATCTCTGGAAAAATTGCAAATATTGCTGCTTCTACCAAGTATTTTTTAAATGTAGATGTACTAATATCTGACAAACCCCTATGTAATTTACATATTTGGCTGATCTCAGAAACCTAGCTAGTATGGTATTGGGGAATAGTTGTGGATTATCACACACTTTATTTGATGGTGATATTAACTTGGTATCTTAACAGGAGCACACCAGCCAGCCCAACATATCCAACAGATGCTTTTGAAAAAAGGTTTCTTTTCCATTCTCATCCACAAAGAAAATCAATCACAAGCACATTCTCTTCATGTGGAAAGGATACCAATACACCAACACTCTCCTGCATCGAGATTATATGAACTCTCTTGTTTTATTAAAAATACTGTTCATAGGATTTTGACTGCATTTCTCCTTACAGAACATCACCTTGGTTAATAAGATAGAAGACATTTTATTAACAACTAGTAATTCATCTAAAGACATTTTGCTAATGACTGAGTAAAAAATAAAAAGCTCCCTAGATTCCTTGCTAGGACACATGTGTCAGAGGTGTAAGTAAAAACCTCCTGAAAATTCAGAGACTCACCACAACCATGATGTTTCCCAGATCCAAGGGAAGGGAGCTTGTTGGTTAATGCCCTATAGAATGAGAAAGGAATTAATACATTTTTGCCATGTACTCAAGCAGCAAGAATACTTGAATGATCTGCTTAGACTTTAGAGGCAATATGTGATAGCATTGGAGTTCTGCTCATGTCTAAATGAGTGGCCTATAAGCTTCCAAATTTCAATGGGAATTAGAGTTAAGAAAAAGCTCTACATCAAGTGTAGGTTTCAGGCTACTGTTTTAATATTCATAGACTCCAAGGTACTGTAAATATCTGTGATAGGATTATATATTGTCTCTGGTTGATCCAACAAAATAACTGCAGTTAAGATACTTAGGATTTTAGCATAATATCATGCCTTCTTTGAAGGATCCTAGTTGTATTAGATCATTATAGACATTGAATGCCCATGATGGAATGTAAAGTTTCTATGGAAACTGACCACCAATCATGAAATGTTGATATTAGATCTACTGAATAATAAATGTGAACTCAGACAGCAATATTGTATTGTTAAGTAGATATTGAGATGCCACTATGGCATGTGAGCAGGTCCAAAAAGTACACTGGACATAGAATATTAAAGCATAAGTAAACTGCATGAGTTCATAGTACCTGATCTTATTTCTTGGCTATCCATCTTTTATTCAACATTTGTAATGACTTAGAGTTTTCTGTCCCTTGCTTGTCTGTCATTTTGCCATATTTGGGGAGCTTGCATGTTGTTGTGATGCTGAAAGGTATGCCACTGGTATTAGATATACCACTAATGTCACCCATGGTGGACAGGTTTCAGCTGAGCTTCCAGAATAAGGCATCCTAGGGAAATGGACCCAGCAGCCCATTCTCAAAACAATTAGCCATTGAAAACACTATGAGTAGCATAGAAACACTGTGAGATATAGTGCCATAAAATGAGCCTCCAAGATTGGAAAGCACCAAAAGGATGACTACAGAAGAGTTGCCTCCTCAAAGTAGAGTTGATCTTAATGAAAGGAATGGAGTAAAGACCCTGGGACATCCTTTTGCTACTGTGATATGACTCAAAATGTGAAGGGACAATTGTAAACATCCATTAATAATAATAATATGGAATACACATAGTATGAATCTAGGAAAATTAGAAATCAACAGAAGTGAAATAGAGTGCATAACCAACAAGATTCTAGGAATAAGTGAGGTAAAATACACTAATATTGGCCATTTTGAATGAGATGATTATATGGGTCTACTATGCTGGAATGACAACTTAAAGAGAAATGAGGCTATATTCATCATCAAAAAAGACCTCTCAAGATCTGTCCTGAAGTACAATGTTGTCAGTGTTAGAATAATATCCACATGCCTACAAGGAATGTCAGTTGATATGATTTTATTCAAATTTACACAATCACCTCTAAGGCCACAAATGAAGAAAGGGAAAAGGTTTACCAGCCTCTGCAGAGATTGATCAAATGTGCAATTAGAATGTACTGGTAATTACTGGTGAATGGAATACAAAGTTGGAAACAAAAAGGCGTAGTAGTTGTAAAATAGGGGTTTGTTGAGAGAAAAGATGCTAGAGAAGGCATGATAGAATTTTGTCAGACCAAGGACCTTTTCAATGTAAATATATATTTTCACCAACATAAACAGCAACTATATACATAGAATTTACCAGATGGAACATATAGGAACAAAAGTGACTACATTTGTAAAAAGAGATGGAAAACCTCAATATTAGAAGTCAGAACAACACCAGGTGGTGATTGTTGATCAGACCATCAACTGCTCATATGCAGATTCAAATGGAAACTAAAGAAAATTAGAAAAAGTATACAAGAGCCAAGGTATGACCTTGAGTATATCCTACCTGAGTTCAGAAATCATCTCAAAAAATTATATATGCCATAGACAATAAGGATTGAAGACCATATGAGTTGTGGCATGACATCAAAGACATCTTTCATTAGAAAAGCAAAAAGTTTTTAAAAAGACATAAAAAGAAAACACCAATCTAAATGTCAAAATAGACTCTGAAACTTGCCTTTGAACACAGAGTGGCTATAGTAAAAGGAAGATATCACAAAGCTAAATCACTAAACAGAAGATTTCAAACAGCCATTCAATAAGACAAAATCAAACATTATAATGCCACATGAAAAGAGGTAGAGATAGAAAACTAAAAGGGAAGAACACACTCTATATTTTTAAAGCTTAAAGAATTAAACAAAAAATCCAAGCCTAGACTGGCAATAGGAAGGATTCTTTACAAAAAATGTTGAGCAATGCAGGAAACATGAAAAGATGGAAAGAATATACAGTGTCATTATACCAAAAACATAACCAACCATTTAAAGAGGTGACATAAGATCAGGAACTAATGGTACTGAAAAAAGTGGAAGCTGCCCTGGAGGAATTGGTGAAGCACAAGCCCTCAGGTATTGATGGAATACCAATTGAGATATCTCACCAAACAGATGCAGCACTGGAGGTGCTAACTTGTCTATGCCAATAGATTTAGAAAATTGTTGCCTAGCGAACTGACTGGTGAGATCAATATTTGTATGTATTCCCAAGAAAGGGGACCACAGAAAATGTGGAAAATATCAAGTGATACTATTAACATCTCATGCAAGTAAAATTTAGCTAACGATCATTCAAAAATGACTGCAGCAGTATCTAGACAGGGAACTGCTGGTAAACCAAATCAGATTCAGAAGAGGGCCCTGAACCAGGGATATAATTGTTGATGTCAGATCAATATTAGCTGAAAGCAGAGAATATCAGAAAGATGACTATCTATGTTTTATTGACTATCCAAATCTTTTGACTACATGGATCACAACCACTTATGGATAACATTATAATGAATGGGAATACCAGTGCACTTAATTGTACCCATGAGAAATCTGTATTTGGACCAAGAGGCAGTAATTCAAACAGAACAAGGAAATACTGTCTGGTTAAAATCAGGAAAGGTGTGTGTCAGGGCCATATCCTTTCAAGACACCTTTTCAATCTCTCTTCTGAGGAAATAATCTGAAAAGCAGGAGTATATGAAAAAGAACATGGCATCAGGATTGGAGGAAGACTCATTAACAACCTGTGTCATGCAGATACATAACTTTGCTTGATGAAAGTGAAGAGATTTGAAACTTTTACTGTTGAAGATAGAAGAACAAATCATTCAATATGCATTACACCTCAACATCAAGAAAACAAAAATGCTAAAAGTGGGTCAATAATTTCATGATGAATGGAGAAAACTTTGAGGTTTCCAAGATTTTGTTTCATTTGGTTCTACAATCAACATACACATAAATAGTAGTCAGAAAATCAAAAAATGCATTACATTGGGAAACGCTGTTCCAAAAGACTTCTTTAAAGTGTTGAAAAGTAAAAATGTCATATTGAAGATGAAGACGCTCCCGATTCATGCCATGGTGTTTTCAGTCACATCATATGCTTGTGAAAGTTGGATATTGAATGAGGGAGACAGGAAAATTGACACTTTTGAATTATAGTGCTGGAGACAAATATTTAATATATATTTGTGTGTGTATACACACACATATGTATATGTATGTATGTATGTATGCATATATTATATATATATATATATATATATATATATATATATATATATATATATATATATATATATGAGAACCAGCAGATTTTTCCTAGAAGTACAACCAGAGTGCTCCTTGGAATCAAGGATGGCTAGACTGTGTCTTACCTATTTTGCACAATTTACTAGAAAGGACCAGTCCTTGGAGAAGGACATGATGTTTGGGAAAGTGGCAGGTCAATGGAAAAAAAGAAGACCCTCAAATAGATTGATTGACACTCTGTCTGCAACAATGGGCTTAAATATAAAAAAGATCATGTGCATGGCACAGTGTTGGAGACTCTTTCATTTTGTTGTACATAAGATAACTATGAGTTGGACTCAACTAGATGATACCTAAGAACAACAGAGTTTTTTGTCGTCAGTTTATAAAATAAGGAAAAGTTCATACTTAATTTATTTAATGATTTGGCAGTATGCTGGCATCAGGTTGAAAATGCCACATTACAATCCCATTCAGTATGACAAATGTAAAGGGAAATTTCTACTATAGACATAATTTCAAAAAATACCCCCAACTAAACAAATTTAATGAAAAGAGAGAGTACCCAAGATATATATTTACAGTGACTAATAGGTTATAGTTAATGGATTCTTTGGATTGTAAGGGATGATAAAGGAAAAATAAAGATTGATAACAGAAGACTTAGTATAATGGCAAATATGAACATATTCACTGTTCCCATCAATGTTCAAAATATATCTGCTGAAAGAGAGGCTTTTAATAATCATATTATTAAAAGGGTAACTCTGTAGCCATTATTTAATATTATTTTCAAAGTAGCTGATCCTTAATCAATAAGTCCATGTAGAAAGTGGTCATGAATATTTTATTTGTCTATCCCTGTTTCTAGGCTCCAAATGCTAACAATAAAAGCTACTATTGAGGTTTTAATAGGACATCATTTTATAGCAGGATCAGCTAGTAGCCACATGATGGCTTTATTATATTAAATCTTATTTATGATGGAAGAGGAAGCAATTTGTCCTCCTAAGAATACCTACTAATTCCTATAATCCCTACCCAAAATATTTTTAACCATGCCACCATATTTGGACACAGATACTGATTTATTTATGACAATCATATCCTGTAGAAAATCTCTAAAGAGGAACTGTTTTTCAGAGCAATGGAGATAAGATAGTGAACAAATATCCATTTGATTTACCAGTATTATTATATATCCTATTACTCAGATGCAACAAGGTGGATAGAACAGTGGAATAGGCTGATGAAACTCAGTTACAGGTCTGTTGGAAGGCAGCATCCTTCTGGATGTGCAGATGTTAAACTAGTGGCTAATAGTTGATACTCCTGTCTAGGAAGCAAAAGCTGGAGGCTGGAGTATGACCCATGGAGGCTGGAGTAGACTCATGAGTCTAGCTAATAGCAATAACTTGGCTTTCTCTACCTTCAACAAGATATCAAATGATTTTAGAGAACTAAATCACCAAAAGAATATTTTCTTCCAGCAGCACAGTTATGGTTCAATAAATTTGGAAAGTAAATCTGATTCCTGGCTATTTCTGTTTCTCATGCTGGTTTAACAAATGGATAGAAAACGGCAGCTCTATTCTGGCTAGGGTAATTGAATGTGACTACTAAAGGGAAAGTGGCAGCTGCTACACAATGGAGGTATAGAGAATTGTGCCTTAAGCCCAGGTTTAATGGATACTCACATCTCCCTTCAATGTTGACCTGCTAGCTGAGCCACTAGGAATATTATTGGCAGACATTCCTCAGCTATTAACCTTTCAGGAATTTCTTTATCAGTCAAGAATCACCTCAAATAAGCTAGTAATTCTTTACTTGGCACCTAATGTCTAGTGTATGATTTATGCATTCATATGCAGATAAAATGAATCTAGGCACAAACTTACTCCTTTCCCCAAAATTAACTCAACATATAAAATGTAACATGGTGAATCTTTCTCTATCCCTTTAGCTATTTGTGTGCTTATACACACATGTATATTCTTTTTATTTTTTCCTGGCAAAATATATATTATACAGTGTGAAATTTACCACTTCAACTATTTTTAGTGTATAGTTCATTGTCATTAAAAACATTTGCAATGTTATGCAATCATAACTACTATTTCCCAAACTTTTTCCTCATTGGAATTGGAATTCTGTACCCATTACATAATAAATTCCCATTTTTCCTTCTCCTTCAGTCCCTGGTAAACTTAACAACAATAGTTTCTGACTATATATTTGACTATTCCAGCTACTTGATATAAGTGGAATCATAACCATATTTATACTTTTATGTCACTTTTATTTCACTTAGTGTAATATCACCAGGTATCATTCATATTGTAGTATATATAAGAATTTCATCCCTTTAAAAAACTTAATAATACACCATTGTGGGTATGGACTACACTGTATTTATCTATTCATCTTTCAATGGACATTTGAACTGCTGCTTTCTTTTGGCTATTATGAATAATATTTATATGAACATTGGTTTACAAATATTTCCTGACTCCCTGCTTTCAATTTTTTCATGTGTTTATACACCAAACATGACTTTCTGGGTCATATAAAAATTCTATTTTTAATTCTTGAAGAACTAACATACTGTTTTTCACAACTGCACCATTTTACATTCCCACCAGTAATGCACAGGATTCTACCTTATCTACACCCTTTCCAAAAAAACACTAATTTATACAAAATAATAATGTTATTATGTTTTAAATGTATACACATAACACATCATGATATAAGTAAGTGAAGTCTCATTGTAAATTTTAAGATTATTCTTTGTATTTTCATATTGATTAGTACTGTGAAGCATATTTTCATGTACTTACTGGCTATTTGTATTTTTTGAGGAAATACTTACTTTATTTTACTTTATTTATTTTTGCAGTGCTGGGGGCTTGAACTCAGTGCCTCATGAATTCTAGGCAAGTACTCTACTAATGAGTTATATACCCAGCCTCTTTGTTATTTTATATTTTTTATTTTGGGAACAATGTATTACTAATTTGTACAGGTTGCCTGAGGCTTAAATTTGTAATCTACCTTCTTCAGCCTCTGGAGTCACTGGGATTATAAGCATATGTCATGGTGCCTGTCTTTATCATTTTTAAAATTTGTTTGATTTTTGATGTTCAGTTTTAGAATTTCTGTATATATTCTGGATATTAATCCCTTGCCAGTTATGTGATTTACAAATATTTGCTCCCGCTTTTTGTGCTATCTTATTACACTGCTATAGTATCATTTGATACACAAAATGTTACTAATTTTGGAATAGAATTGCAAATCAAAAGCAAACCCATATATATATATATATATCCCTCACACGTCTGTCAGTTTGCCATACTGTGGGGGCTTGTATGTTGCCATGAGGCTGAAAGCTATGCCACTGATATCTCAAATACCAGCAGAGCTTCCAGACTAAGACAGACTAGGGAGTAGCACCTGGTGAACCATTCCTGAAACAACTAGCCATTGAAAACCCTATGGATATCAAAGAAACACTGTCAGAAACAGTGTGAGAAAATGAGTCCCCCAGGTTGGAAGGCACTCAAAGACTACTGTGGAAGAGTTACCTCCTCAAAGTAGCAACTACTGTGATGACGGAAATGGAGTAAAGCCCCAGGGACCTCCATTTGCTCATGTGGCATGATTCAAAATGAGGAGAAACAACTGTAAACACCCATTAATAATTGGAACATGGAATGTATGTAGTATAAATCTAGGAAAATTAGAAATCGTTAAAAGAGAAATGGATCGTATAAACATTGACATTCTAGGCATCAGTGAGCTAAAATGAACTGGCATAGGCCATTTTGAGTCAGACAATCATATGGTCTACTATGCTGGGAATGATAAACTAAAGAGAAAGAGGGTTGAATTCATCATCAAAAAAGACATTTTAATATCTGTGCTGAAATACAATGTTGTCGGTTGTCATCCATATGCCTACGATGTTGTCATCCATATGCCTATGATGTTGTCATCCATATGCCTACAAGGAAGGCCAGTTAATATGACTATTATTCAAATTTACGCACCCACCACTAAGGCCACAAATGAAGAAAGGGAAGATTTTTACCAGCTTCTGCAATCTGAAATAGATCAAATATGCAGTCAAGACATACTGATAGTCACTGGTGACAGGAATACAAAGGTTGGAAACAAAATTAAGGTTCAGTAGTTGGAAAATATGGTGTTGGTGACAGAAACGAAGCTGGAGATTGCATGATAGAATTTTGTCAGGCCAATGACCTTTTCATTGCAAATACATTTTTTCAACAACATAAACGGAGACTATACACATGGACATCACCAGATGGAACATACAGGAATCAAATTGACCACATATGTGGAAAGAGATGACGGAAAAGCTCTATACAAAATGTCAAAACAAGACCAGGTGCTGACTGTGGATCAGACCATCAACTATGCATATGCTAGTTCAAACTGAAGCTGAAGAAAATTAGAACAAGTATATGAGAGCCACAGTATGACCTTGAGTATATCCCACCTGAGTTCAGAGACAACCTCAAGAATAGGTTTAACTTATTAGACATAAATGATAGGAGATCAGAGAAGTTGTGGCATGACGTAAAAGATATCAAAGATACCATTCAAGAAGGAAGCAAAAAGTTATTTAAAAGACAAGAAAAAAAGAAAAGACCAAATTACACGTAAAAAGAGATGCTGAAATTTGCCCTTGAACATCAAGCAGCTAAAGTAAAAGGAAGACATGATGAAGTTAAGGAACTAAACAGAAGATTTCAGAAGGCAGCTAGAGAAGACAAAAACAAATATTATAATGACATGTGCAAAAAGCTGGAGGCAAAAAGCGAAAAGGGAAGAACATGCACTGTGTTTCTCAAGCTTAAGGAAATGAAGAAAACATTCAAGCCTCAAGTGGCAGTAGTGAAAGATTTTATAGGAAAAATATTAAATGATGCAGGAAACATCAAAAGAAGATGGAAGGAATACACAGCGTCATAATACAAAAAACAAGTGGTAGATGACCAACCATTCCAAGAAGCTGCATATGAAGAGGAACCAATGGTATTGAAGGATGAAGTGGAAACTGCCTTGAAAGAACTGGCAAAACACAAGCCTCCAGGAATTGATGGGATACCAATAGAGATGTTTGAACAAACAGATGCAGCACTGGAAGTGTTAACATGTTTGTGCCAACAGATTTGGAAAACAGCTACTTGGCCAACTGACTGGAAGAGATCCATATATGTGCGTATTCCCAAAAAAGGGGATCCAACTGAATGTGCAAACTATCGGACAATATCATTAATATCACATATAAATATCACATACAAAATTTTACTAAAAATCTTTCAAAAGCAACTGCAGCAGTATATACATATGGAATTACCAGAACATCAAGCAAGATTCAGAAAAGAGTGGGGAACCAAGGACATCATTGCTGATGTCAGGTGGATATTAGTCAAAAGTAGAGAATATAAGAAAGATGTCTATCTATATTTTATTGATTATGCAAAGGCATTTGACTGTGTGGATCATAATAAAATATGGATAACACTTCAGAAAATGGGAATACCAGAGCACCTAATTGTACTCATTAGAAATCTATACGTGAACCACGAGGCAGTTGTTCGAATAGAACAAGGAAACACTTCCTGGTTTAAAGCTGGGAAGGGTGTGCATCAGGGCTGTATACTTTCACCTTATCTCTTCAATTTATATGTTGAGCAAATAATCTGAGAAACTGGACTTTATGGGGAAGAACGCGGCATCAGGATTAGAGGAAGACTCATTAACAACCTGCGTTATCCAGATGACACAACTCTGCTTGCTGAAAGGGAGGAGGATTTAAAACATTTACTATTGAAGATCAAAGATCAAAGCCTTCAATATGGGTTGCAACTAAACATCAACAAAACAAAAATCCTTATGACTGGGTCAGTATGCAACTTCACAGTAAATGGAGAAAAGATTGATGTTGTCCTAGATTTTGCTTTTCTTGGTTCTATAATCAACACCAATGGAAGCAGCAGTCAAGAAATCAAAAGACACATTGCTCTAGGAAAAGCTGTGGCAAAAGATTTCTTTAGAGTATTGAAAAGCAAAGATGTCATATTGAAGATGAAGGTGCATCTGACTCATGCTATGGTATTTTCAGTGGCATCATAGGTTGTGAAAGCTGGACATTGAACAAGGGAGACAGAGAAGAATTGATGCTGAATTGGTGCTGAAGTCATCTATTGAATATATACCATGGACTGCCAAAAGAACCAACAAATCTGTCCTAGAAGAAGGGCAACCAGAGTGCTCCTTAGAAGGGAGAATATCCAGACTGCGTCTTACATACTTTGGACATGTGGTCAGGAGAGATCAATCCCTAGAGAAAGACATCATGTTTGGGAGAGTGGCAGGTCAACACAAAAGGGGAATACCCTCCACCAGATGGATTGACATAGTGACTGCAACAATAGTCTTAAGCATAAATAAGATCTTTGGCCTGGCAAAGAATTGGGAAATGTTTTGATCTGCTGTACATAGGGTCACTATGAGTTGTAGTCAACTCTATGGCACCTAACAACAACAACATACTTATGTTTGTGTGTGTGTGTGTGTGTGTGTATGTGTGTGTGTTCATTCAAATGTTTTTGAACAAGGGTGCCAGGATCATTCGCTAAGGACAGGCTAGTCTTTTCAACAAAAGGTACCAGATAATTTTGATATTTACACTCAAAAGAATAAAATTGGACTTTTATCTAATGTCTACATGAAATTTAACTCAAACTGAACAAACACCCACATCTAATACTTACAACTATAAAACTCTTAGATGAAAGTATAAGGGGGAAATTTCACAGTGTTAAGTGTAACAATCATTTTTGGGGTATGCAATTCATTCACATTTAAAATGATTTATGTGGTTGGATTTATATCTATATTTTGTAATCATTTCTATTTTTGCAATTATTCTTTTTTTTTCTTTTTTTTGCATTAATCCTTCTGTTGTCCTCTATGGTTTTAACTGGGCAGATTATATTCTCACCAAAGCTTTAGCATATTAATTGTACTTCTTATTTAAAATAAAATTAATATCTTTCCTAGAATTTACACTACGGATTTACAACTAATCGAAGTCCACCTTCAAATAACACAGTATAGCTCTATTGGTAATATTGTTGTTGTTGGGTGTCTTTGAATCAGATTAGACTCATAGCAATCCTGTGTACAACAAAATGAAACACTACCCAACACTGTTCCATCCACACATTCTTTTTATGTTTGAGCCCAGCGCTGCAGCCACTGAGTTTCTTTCCATTTTGAATCATGTCACATTAGCAAATGGAGGTCCCAGGGGCTTTACTCCATTTCTATCATTAAAGTTGACTCTACTTTGAGGAGAGAACTCCTACCAGTCATTTCTTGAATGCCTTCCAGCCTGTAGAGCTCATTTTCTGGCCCAATATTTGACAGTGGTTCTCTGCTATATATAGGGTTTTCATGGCTCATTGTTTCAGGAGTGGGCTGTTGGGTCCTTCTCCCCACTGATAGTAGGGGTAAGTTCTAAAATACAAATTGATCATGTAAAATATGACCAATCATTCCTTCCTAGAACTTGCAACATTACTGAGATTCTCTTCATTTACTCACTGTTGCTATTATAACCTTATATAATTATCCATAGATCAACTAAGGTGGAGAAAAATGGAAGGTTTTATTTTATCTCTATTTCTTTAGCATATTCTTATTTTCTCTCTGCAAATCCTATTTTCAAATCCATATTAGCTTCTTTTCCTCTAAAGAATTTTAGCATTCCTTGGTGACAAATTCTATGAGTTTTTCTTTGAGGATGTTCTTATTTCTCCTCCACTTTTGAGGAATAATTTCAGTTGATAGTAAATTCTGTACTTTTCTTTCAATACTTTAAATATTTCACTCAGCTTTTCTTTTCCTCACATAATTTCTAATAAAAAGCAAAATATTCTTATTCTTGTCCTTGTCTATCTAAGGTGTTTCTTTTCTCTGGCTCCTTTCAAGATTTTCTTTTTGTCTTTTGGTATTCTGGGGTTTGAATGTGATTATACATAGGTGTAGAATTTATGATATTTTCCTGCTTTGTATTCTTTAAAGATTCTGGTATGAGGCTTAGTGTCTCTAATTAATTTGAGGAAACTTACATTTATTTCACATATTTATTCTGCTGTTTTCTTGTTTGCTTCTTGTTGCATTCTCAAACTTTTATAATTGTCACACAATTTTGAAATATTCTATTCCTTTTTATTTGCAACCTTTTTTCCCCACTTTTCCATCAAGTTTGGGAAGTTTCAATTAATGTATCTTCAGATTCACTGTTTCTTTCCTTGGCTATACCCAGTGTAACAATGAAAATCTAATTTCCCTGAACACATTTCCTTTCTGCCTTTGTAAATTGTTTTGCTTTTCCATTAGGTCCCTTAACATATTAGTTATAATTCTTTAAAATTCCCTGGGTGCGTATTCTGTATCTATTGTGTATCTGTGTTCTACCTGAGTCTGGTTCTAATGTTTATTTATTTTTTTTTCGCTTCAGAATGTGTGCTTTCTTGCCTGTTAGCATGCTTTATAATTTTGGGTTGGAAACTAGACATGATATATCAGGTGTTTGGAGCTCAGGCAATGGAGCTTTTAGGGTGAGATTTTGTGTTACTTTGGTGAGGATTTGAGCTGGTGTCTGCTGTAACTCTAGGTGCCAGGAGCTTCTGTTTCCTATCATTTCTTGTGGTGTGTGTGTGTGTGTGTGTGTGTGTGTGTGTGTGTGTGTGTGTGTGTTGTTCTTTCCCTTGTTATTTGATTTTCCCTAGAAAACTCATCTTAAATAGAACCTATGTTTTGCTTCTCTGTCAGTTGTAATGCACTTTTATCATTTCAAAGCCCTGTTGATATGATGGTAAAATATTGGGGAACAGTGACATATTATGGTTAAATCTCGTCTTCTTGGGAATCTGAGTCCCTGAACTATGACCTGAGCTGGATTCCTTAACCCTTTTCCCCGCTAGGTGATATAGTATGACTGAAGTGGTCTGGAGTTTGCTACTTGCCCTTCACCAAGAGTAGGATCTGGCAAAGGTAAAGCGATTCCTATTGGAGAGCAGGAATTATTTACAGAGATTATTTGGCCAAAGTTGAAATGATTCTTTTCCTACTCCTTGGCTGAAACAAAAGGGATTTTTTTTCCTCCTGTCTTTACCATAAGAATGTCTTTGCACTCCTGAAAGTAAAATCAATGAAAATGTGGAGGCCTTTCTTAGATGGGGTCTCTAGGGGTTTTTAATTCATGAGCTATTCTTAAATTACCCTCTAGCAGCTCATGGCCATTACCATTTAATAATGTTTCTACCAGTTACTGGCCACCTGAGGCTCTGTTTCAGTTGACCTTATCTGAGTCAGCTCTGCTTCTCTGTACTTACCTATCTCTCCAGATTCTGGGATGTATATTGCCTCATGAGCTCAATTATCTGATGGATTGAAGAAAAGTCATTGACATTTAGCTATATTTTTTTCTTTCAGTACTGAACCCAGGTATAATCCAGAGACTTGGACATGAAGAAAAGTGATCTACCACTGAGCTGCACCCCCAGCCCTTTTCTACTTTCATTTTTATTTCAAGTTGTACAGTCTGCCTTGGCCTCCGACTTGTGATCCTTCTGTCTCAGCCTCTGGAGCCACTGGGATTACAAGCATGCATCACGATGCTTGGCTAATTTTTTCTATATAATGTGAAATGGAAATTAAGTTTGAGAATTAATATGTTAAATATTTAAACACTATGTCACATTTTCCTTAAACCATTTTGATTTCTTTCCAGATTGAATATTTCTATATTGCATATCCCAGCTGAGAGTCATGTTGAAGCATTAAAATGTCTAAGTGAAATTATTATTTTTAGCATTCAGTTGCCATAACAAATTCTTTATCTCTTAAAGAATGTTGAATTAAATATGAAATAGCACATGATTCAAATAGATGCTGAAATTATGAGCATTGACCTTCAAAATAAAGCATTTTTAAAAATCTCTTACAAAACAACTCATGGTTTGAAGGACATTATTTTAGCTGCAATAATTAACTCTATATGTAACTTAATTTATCTATAGCCATACCACCCTGGTGTCCTGTCTCATAGGATCTCAGAAGCTAAACAGGGTCAGTCCTGGTTAGTACTTGGAAGGGAGACTACGTGGGAATACTGGGTGCTGTAGGCTTGGGAAAAGGACCTGGCAGCCCACTCCCAAAATAACAGCCATTGAAAACCCTATGAATAGCAGAGAAGCATTAACATAGTGCCCAGCATGGCACAGTGCCAGGGAGTGTTTCATACTGCTGTACACAGGGTCTCTATGAGCTGGACCAGACTAGACAACATCTAACAACAACAATGTAACTTAATTTTCATGTTTCCTTTGTAGATATTTTTTTCTTCTCTTTACAGTAAGAAATCATTTATTTTTCTTATTTTTTTTTGACAGTAGGGTGTTGAACTCAGGGCCTGACACATACTTTGCTAGTGCTCTACTACTGAGATGCATCCCCAGCTCACTTTTTATTATTTTTTTTCTTAAGACAGGGTCTCAGTAACTCATGAAGTTTGCTTCTCGTCTCAAACATGTGGTCCTCCTGCCTCAGCCTAAAGAGTTACTACAAATATAGATGTAAGCCGCCCTACCCAACTTTGACTTATTCTTGAATACATGTAACACACATTCTTTAGAAGAAGTGTAGCTGGTCACTGTTTCTCTCTCTATAATACATTGTATAGAAAATATTATTTTTCTTCTGTATAAATCATAAGTTTTAGGTATGTACAAAAAAGTAGCATGGTTTACAAACATAAAAATGAAGAACATATGAGGATATCTAAATATTCAAATGCCTGTGTTGTCCAAAGTGCACAAATACTTTATATATTAGGGAAACTATGATGTGAATTTAAATTATTTTATTAAAATAATATAATAATTACTTAAAGTAATTTTAGTTAGAAATAGTCTATATTGTTTAGACTGAAAATATCTGATGTAAGTAGGGTGTGTTGGCAAAAAACTGTAATCCTTGGACTCAGGAGGCTGAGGCTGTAGGATCAATGCTAATTTTGAGGCCATGCCACCATGCGCAGTAAGTTCCAGACCAACCTGGGTTACATACTGAGACTCTATCTGAAAATGAATGAATGAATGAATGAATGAATAAAGAAAATATCTAACAGGACAAGATAGGATGAGAATGCTAGCATAAGATTTTAAACTCTTTTTATTGGAAATTTTTAACGTACAACTTAATGGGTTTCATTCTGACATGTATTTCACTGTCACATTTCCATTGATGCATTTCATTGTACATTGCTCATATAACTTCCTTCTTACCCTCTTGTGCCCCTTCTCCCCCATCCTCCCCATCAATGGCCTCCTCTCTATTAGTATGTCTTTTTGTGGGAATATTTATCTATACACATGCATACCGATTTTGATTTAAGTCCAAACTTTTTTCTATAGTGATCTTTTTATATTCTCAGTGGTATTACATGAGTAACCTTGTCCATTTGCATTATTGCCATCCTTTGGTATTATTG
The DNA here is from genome assembly GCA_007922755.1 of Pedetes capensis. Classification (NCBI taxonomy): domain Eukaryota; kingdom Metazoa; phylum Chordata; class Mammalia; order Rodentia; family Pedetidae; genus Pedetes; species Pedetes capensis. The sequence continues at coordinate 38,910 of VMDO01011738.1, forward strand.
GTATTATTATTATTTCTCATACTATTAAAGTTGGGCTGTTTACTTTAAGGTTGACCTCTCCTTCCTCGCTCCTCTTGGCCCTCCTCATCCTCCCATCTCCTCCCATCACCACTTCCTTTTGCTGGATCCCTCCCTCCTTCTTTCCACTCCTTAAATTGTCCCTTTTATGCTATGTTTACATGAGCATTTTATTATGTTCCAATTTATGTATAGGATTTTTTCCTTCTTTTAAGTGTGATTCAGCTTCCGCATATGAGTGAAAATGTCCTATTTCTCTTTTTGGGTTTGTGTTCATTCACTTAAGATAATTTTCTCCAATTCCATCCATTTTGCTGCAAATGACATTTCATCTTTTTGATTTCTGAGTAGTATTCCATTGTGTATATGTACCATATTCTTTTTTATCCATTCTTCAGTTGATGGGCACTTTGGTTGATTCCATATCTTTGCTATTGTGAAAAGTGCTACACTGAACAGGGAGATTCAGGTGTCTCTGTGGTAGGATGACTCATCTCCCTTTGGGTAAATTCCCAATAGTGTTATAACTGGGTCATATGCTAGATCTATTTTTAGATTTTGGAGATACCTCTACATTGATTTCCAAAGTGGTTGGACTAATTTACAGCTGCACCAACAGTGTAAGTTCCAGTTCCCTTTTCTCCACAGCCTTGCCAGCATTTGTGGTTATTTGTTTTACAGATCTTAGCCATTCTTACTGGATACTGAGGGTGCTTACTGGATACTGAGGATACTTACTGGATACTGAGTATCTTACAGGATACTGAGAGGTGCACTCTCAGAGTTGTTTTCATTTGCATTTCCCTAATGCCTAGGGACATTGAGCATTTTTTCATGTGTTTCATGGCCTCACGAGCCTCTTCATTTGAGAATGGTCTGTTTAGTTCCTTTGCCCACTTTTGTATTGGGTTATTTACTTTCTTGGGAATTGCTTTCTTGAATTCTTTATAAATTCTGGAAATTAGTCTTCTGTCTGATGTATAGGATATGAAGATTTTTTTTTCCTACTCAGTGGGGACTTCCTTGACTCTGTTCATTGTTTTGTTTGCTGCACAGCAGCTTTTCAATTCCATGTAATCCCATTTATCTAAGGTGCTCAACTCTTATGTTAAAAAGCAAAACTGTCAGAGAAGCTGCTGAGTAACTAGCAAAAATTGCTCACATTATCATGTTCATAAGATGCTTCCATCATCATAATATAACAATGTATAGACTAGTTTCAACTTAATAATTAGTAATGTAAGCTCCATATCTAAATAATTTAAATACCTAAGAAATAACATATATGTTCATTTAAAACTATTTTAGTGTTCTATCATACAATGCATGATATTTACTTCTAATACTATCATTATGTATAAAATACTTCAATATAAAAATGTACTAAATGTGTAATATTTTGGACTATATTTATGTGTCAACAAATATTCCCAGTGACTTTAATATATCTCTCCCTATCATTTTATTAGATTTTTATTGTTCTCAATGTGAGTACTGCATTGTTGTTGTTGTTAGGTGCTGTCGAGTCGGTGTCCGACTCATAGCGACCCTCATAGGGTTTTCAATGGCTGACTGTTTTGGGATTGCCTTGGGAGTGGATTGCCAGGCCCTCCTCCCATTTTTGTGGTGCTGGGAATTGAACTCAGGACCTCAGAGACTGCAGCGCAGTGCTCTACCCACTGAGCTAAATCCCAGCCCAGAGTACTGCATAGGTATTTCATAATAGAACATGAATAAAGATTCATTATAGAGAAGATGGCAATAATAGCAAAAATAATTGTTATTGTTAGATGCAGCAGAATCAGTTCCTACTCATAGCAATTCTATGAACAACAGAATGAAACACTCCCCAACACAACGCCAGGAACACAATCTTTTTTATATTTAAGCACACTGTTGCAGACATTGTGTGAATTCATCCAGTTGAGGGTCCCCCTTTTATTCATTGACCCACCACTCTCCCAAACATGATATTCTTCTCTAGAGATTTGTCCACCCTGATACCATGTCCAAAACAGGTAAGATTCAGTGGAACCATCCTTGATTCCATGGTGCACTCTGGTTGCATTTCTTCTAGGACAGATCTGTTGGTTCTTTTGACAGACCATGGTATATCCAGGATTCATTTCCAGCAACATACTTCAAAAATATCAATTCTCTTCCTGCTTCCCTTACTCAGTGTCCAGGTTTCTTAAGCATATATACAACTGAAAATATCAAGGCATGAGTCAGGCATGTTTTTGTCTTCAGTGTGACATCTTTACTTTTCAACATTTTAAAGAGGTAATTTACAACAGCTTTTCCCACTGCAATGTGTCTTTTGATTTCTTGATTGCTAAAAAAGTCAACCATTGAAAATTTTATGAATAGCAAAGAAGCACTCTCAATACTGTTATGTTTGTTGTACATAAGGTCGCTATGAGGTGGACATTGACTCAAAGCCACCTAACAACAATAACAGTTTCCATAGATGTTGATTATAGAACCAAATAAATCAAAATGTTGAGTGACCTCAATATTTTCTCCATTTATCATGAAGGTGCTCACTGACCCAGTTGTAAAGAATTTTTGTTTTCTGGATGTTGAGGTGCAATCCATACTGAAAGCTGTGTTCTTTGATCATTATCAATAAATATTTTAAATTCTCTTCAGTTTTAGCAAGCAAAGTTGTGTCATCTTTATAACATAGGTTGTTAATGAGTCTTCCTCCAATCCTGATGCACGATCTGCTTCATAAAGCCCAGCTTCTCAGATTATACACTAGGGATAGAGATAGAAGAGGTATAGTGAAAGGATAAAGCTCTGGCACACAACTTTCTTAATTTTAAACCAGGCAATGTTTCCTTGCTCTGTTTGGACAACTACCTCCTAGTCCATGGGCAGATACTTCATGAGTACAAATAAGTGCCCTGGTATTCCCATTCTTCTCAATGGCCACACAGTCAAATGTCTTTGCATAGTCAATAAAATAGAGATCTTTATGGTATTCTCTGCTTTTAGTTTATTCCATCTGACATCAACAATGATGTCACTGGTTCCATGCCCTCTTCTGAATCTGGGTTGATTTACCAGCACTTCCCTGTCTAGATACCACTAGAGTCACTTTTGAATGATCTTTAGCAAAATTTTACTTGCATGAGATATTAATAATATCATTTGATAATTTTCATTGTCAGTTGGACCCTCTTTCTTGGGAATAGACTGGATCTCTTCCAGTCAGTTAGCTAGGTAGCTGTTTTCCAAATCTCTTGTCATAAACAAGTGAACACCTCTAGTTGAAACATCTCAATTGGTATTCCATCAGTTCCTGGAGCCTTGTGTTTTGCCAATTCCCTCAAACAGATTCCAATTCTTCCTTCAGTGCTATTGGCTCCTGATCATATGCAACCTCTTAAAATGATTGTTCATCCATCAATAATTTTTGGTGTAATGATGCTGTGTATTCCTTCTATTTTCTTTTTATGTTTCCAACATTGTTTAATAAGGTCCATTATTTTATAGGACTATTCAGTTCAAGGCAATCCTAAATACTCTCCACATATAATTTCATTTACTCTTCCTATTGACTCTGTAACATAGATAATAGTATTTATATTGTATACATGAGGTAACAAAAATAGAGGAAGATGTTAATTAAATTGACTTGGGGCATGTCTAGTAAGTTATAGATGAAAGATTCGTACTCAAGCCATCTGACTCCAATATCTGTCAACAATTCTATAGTCCTTGATGTTCACAAAGACCTAATTTTTTGCCTATATAAACTCTGCAATCCTGTGAGAACAAGATGCTTGTTCCCTCTCTGTTCACCTGCCTGTGTTCCATACAAGGTGAAGAAAAATGAAATAATAATCTACCAGGTAAGGTGCTACCAACAAAGCCATATGTATTCACTTTCTAGGGTTTCCATAACAAAGTATCATAGACCAAATTGCTTATTCAGAAATACAGATTTTCTCATACAGGTGGAGGCCGGAAGTCCAATATCAAGGAGTCAGCACTGTTGGTATCTTCCAAAGGCCTCTTTCCTTGGCTTGTAGATAACTGTCTTCTACCTTTCTCTTTATATGGTATTCTTTCTGTGTGTGTCTGTGTCCTAATCTTTTCTTATAGCAAACTCAGCTATCCTGGATTAAGTTCCACACATAGGATCTCACTTTACCTCAGTTACCTCTTTAAAGACCCTAGCTCCAAAACCAGTCACATTCTGAGGTAATGGAAGGATAGGATATCAACCTAATATTTTTTTGTATGGATGGGTCACAGTTCAGCTCATAACACCAAACTCTCCCCAGTTTGCCAGCAACCTTAGCCTCAAATATAAAAACAAACAAACAAACAAACAAACAAAAAACCCTGTGTAGCATAACTCTCTTTGATACAAAAACAAAGAAAAACAGAAAAAAATGTGGGTATCTGAAGGAAATAAGGCATATGAACATACAATAAACAACTAGAAAGGTCTCCAAAGGTACACACCTTTGACCCACCTTGAATATATTCCTGCTATTGCAAAGCCCTATATAAATACTGAGTTACTTTAAAATATTGAAGCAAGTTTGCCTCAAAGCAAGTGTGCTGTTGAGTTCAGGAAAGACCTAACACCTTAAAATGCAGATTATAATTCATTGCTCACCCACACTAGCTATTGATTATGATACCACCAGCATGGACACCAACAGAAGGTAAGAAATGATGCAGCTATAGCAGTGCACGGGCTGGGATTTAGCTTAGTTGGTAGAGCACTGCGCTGCAGTTTCTGAGGTCCCGAGTTCAATCCCCAGCACAGCAAAAATGGGAGAAGGACCTGGCAATCCACTCCCAAGTCAATCCTGAAACAGTCAGCCATTGAAAACCCTATGAGGGTCGCTATGAGTCGGATACTGACTTGACGGCACCTAACAACAACAACATAGCAGTGCATAATTGGCCTTGTGCAAGAATATAATTAAGATAAAAGATATTGATGGAATAGAATATCAGATTGAAAGTTATAAAAAAGCTAATGTCAGAGATGTTAAAGATTTTTTCTGATCTGGAAGGAACTCATGTGTCATTGCAACATAAATTCACTGGCATAGGGTAATTTATAAGAAAACATGGGAATACTGGAGAACCACATTTAAAGTGTAAATATATTTATTCTTGGTTCAAGATACATTGCACACTACATATTTAATCCAGGTAAAGAGGCTTGGACATCTGTAGGTGTTTTTCTAAATGTCTCATTTCTTCTACCCCATAGTATTTCAGTGGCTCTGGACTTCCATAGATATTCAAAATTTGCACAATTCTTCCAATGCACAGAAAAATCACAGCTTTCCATAGACAAACAATCTGAAGACCCACATAGTTGTTCCTCGATTGTCAAACGCAAGAGTTTCTGTGTGTTCATTTTTTTCTCTCCATGGGACTAGATGTGGCTCTTGTAAATAGTAGGGTCAAATCATCTAAGCAAAAGTTTCTTTGCCTCAGCATGACAATATTAAATAAAAATAATGAATGGAAAGATAGTAATTAAAAATAAAAGTTTAAATCAAGCAGAGAGAGACTAGTAAATACACAATTATCACTGATCCCAAATAAGCACTTAATGACAGATGAAACAGAGAAGATGCCCACCACATCACTGATGCCAATTATTGGAGACATTGCCCTGTCTATTATGTCTCAGTTACTATTTATGCCCTATGTGAGGCTTCATTGTCCATTTCTTCCATGAAAATTTCCATGATGAATATCCTTTCCCCGTAGGACATGTGCTTCATGGGCAGTGTAATTTCCTTAAAATCTTAATTTCCAGTTTGTTTGTCTCCAGTTTATTGCTTGTATCAACAGGTCCAAATATCTTATTTAGACATGTGTAAATCTGTGGGGTCTCTAATTTCATCTAATGATTTTTGTGTTCGGCAAAGTCCCAAAGGTTTTAGTTTAATGGCCAATGAGTCAATGAATTTTGAAACAAGTGACTTAAATGATGAAGACACAACAATTTTGACCTGCAAGCAGGCAGTTACTGAATAGCAGATAATTCTTAAAGGAAAGTTCTTGAAAAGCCCTGTGGCTGATGACTTTCGTCCTGTTAAGACAATAGTCTCACAGATATTAATTACATAACATTTCATTTGGAGTACAAGAAAATTCTTTTCCAGTCCTAAAAGTTGACCCTCAGTCAACTGAAATTGAAGACAACAGAGGTGCCTCATTAAACAAAATATTTTCTTCCACTTCTGCTTGTACATTGGCTACATCAGGCCAATGTTCATCCATCATGTTCAGACACACTGTAAACTAGACATGCCAATATATACCAAATTCCTGTTCATTTTCTTCGCAGCTATATAAACCATATTTTTTCAGTTAGCTCTGTCTCAACATACAGAATTCAACATTTAGGCCAAGTATTTCTAAGCATCACAAAACTTCCTTTTTAGTCCCCCAGTGTTTATATTCATATGACTCATAGTCTTATTCCTTCTTTTAGCCATTTTCAATGGTTTTTATGTCATTACTTTCATCACCTTACTTCCATATACTAAATTTTATATTAATTACAGATTTCACTTTGCTGAATTAGGCAAAATCTTTCAGATTAAAAGTGTAGAAGTATTAAAAGTGCTAGGTCTATAATTTAATTTTGTTTTTTATTTTTCATGTTTATTAATATAATCTTTAATTTATACTTCCTTTGCATCTGTGTATTTTTGATGTAATTATTTGATGAAAAAACATACTATAATCTGAAAACCCACCTATCCAGGTGGGCTTTAAAATAGTACTTTGCCATAGGCTAAAAATAAATAATGGAGTGCAAGCATACCTATAACTCCTCAGGTTTTTGAGTCTCTCACTTTTTCCTCACATAATAAAGTCAGGAATGCCTGACAAATGGAATAATTGATAATACCAAGATCAATGCATTTATCAATAAATCACATTTTGTTTTATCTTTCAGATAAAAGTAGTTGTTTTATTTCCTTTCCTAATACACAGATTGTTTTGATCAATCTTTGCTGTGTGTATACTACACATTTTGCACTATTCTATATCATAGATTTAATTAAGGTTGTGTTATTTTAATACACAAAGATTGTAATCAGAAGGCATACACAATTATATATTTTTGCATAGTAAATAATTTAACATAGTAAGGAGCCCATCAAGAACTTTCTAATAAAATTGCTGAGAATGGAAATACATCTATAGCAACTACATTTTCTTCTCTTTTTCAAAGCTATTAGCATACTGTCTCTTATTACTGTCACATAATTCGATATTAGGGAATAATAAATAATACTCACTTATTCTGAAAAATTCATGCTAAATGATAATTAAGACAGAAAAGAAAAATCAAGCTCAGAAAGTAAAATACTAAATATTTTCACAGGAGCCAACTGGAGAATGTGGCTTTAAATCTATGACTAAAAATGCTAATCCATGATACCCCTTGTGCAGAGGTAGTCCACCTAATACAAAGTTGATTTTTTTAATAGATACATATGTTAAGTAGTCTCCCTTCTTTAAAATGACTAGAGAAGGAATGGAAAGAGAAGCATGATTCCCAGTGACTAAAGATTTATACATATTGTTTTTCTACTTAATAAACAGGGTAGCAAATGAATACTACTCACCAAACAGATGACTCATTATTTTTTTTTCTCAGTGGGGTAAGTGAAGGAGATGGGGTCATATGGAGGTCAGAAGTTTAGGAAAGTTATTGTCATATCAAATTCCTCTACAGAGAGGGACACTGAGGACCATTCACATACTGAGAGAACCTTTTATTATGTAAGTCATCAGTACTCATTATTTAATGATTCTTAGCGTTTCATTTTAAAAGTACATTATGTACTCTTTGAATGTCAAATGTTATTAAAAGGATGCAAAGTTATTAACATTAAGAACTAAGTGTTCTTTTATTAATAACTAATGGTAATGAACTTCAGCAAAACTATAGAACTCACTTAATCTTTATATTTTCATAGCACTAATGTAAATGTTAATGTCAATTCTATCCCTGAAATGCACATCAATTTTATCAACAACCAACAGTCCACGTAATCAGAATAAACTCTAAAGCCTTATAAACTCTAAAACTATTTTTCGATTTCTGCTTCTGCAAGCCAAAGCACATATTTTTAACCACTGAATAATCTTAAAGTAAACCAAGGATTTTCCTTTGTAAAAGCTATCTACAAAGTTCCTTTATGTGCTAGAATTAGAAGTTACAAAATGGAAAATGAGAACAAAGCTTATCGCTTCACAAATTTACTTCATTTGTGCTACTGTGGACTGGCTCTTGCACTTTCCATAAGCCAACAATCTAGAAAGGCAAGGCCAGTGGAAATAAGCAATTATGGATGAAGCTATTCTTAACTCCCAAACTGAGCTGAGCTGAGGCAGAAAATTTAGTTTCCATTCTGAGAAGTCATGATTTCTATCTGCACATCAGGGAGTGAAGAAAACTTTAAGCTACTTCTACTTGAGATATTCACTTACTTAAAACTCATGCAAACCTAAAATCCTTGACATGTTCTCTTTATATACACAATTTTAAAAAGAGATGTAGAAGTTACTTGCCCTTATCAAACAAGGTACTCATCATATGTATGAGACTTTCATTGCAAATATAAATTGTGTATATCATTTTATTCAATTTTCTTATTACTGTGTATAAATCCAAATCAGGTTGAATTCATTTTATCAAGGGATATATTTTAAAATAATTTATGCCTAAATTCAAGACAATTCTATGATTTTTATTATTTCTTTTACAAACATTTGGGTGATTTTTGACAAAGTAATTATTATATTCATTTTTTACATTAGATTTCTTACCAAATTTTTGCTCTTGTTTACCCTGTAATATTATAATTGAGATGCTTATTTCTGTATGTTTGCATGTGTTTCTGTGTGTGCACATGATCTGATATGTAAGCTTATGGATTAAGACATAACAGAAAAGCACCTGCTATACATTTTTTCATTTTCTTCTTCCTATGGCTTATTTTATAAATCGACCCAACAACTTACTATTAATTTTGAAAGATCTTGATGCCAAATGTTGTGCAGGAATAAAACAAAGTTAATGACTATATAGTACATTATTTATACTAAAAATCTTTCCACTAGAATAGCAAGGTAAAACAATTAATAATGGAATGCCATTGAATAATACACACTCCTTTACCATAGAACCTATGAATTTTGAATAGTTTCCCAGAAACATTCAGAATAGCTTAATGAAGACATTATAAATGTGAATTATAAATAGCATTCCATTCTTGAAAGAAAAAATGTAGCTAATTAATTTTTTAAAAATGTAACCGTCACATATGATAGGATGGCAGAATCAAGGTGATTATCTCCTTTATAAATCACTTATGTTTTTCAAATAACAGGACATAACTAGTACAACTCCCAGCCTTTATGTTATCCATTTAAAAATGACATGTTTCTCTAAAACGAAGGAATTGAGGGTTTTATCTTGAATTTGCCTCAAATGGAATTTTCCCTTTATATGCTTGACTTTCTTCAAGTAACCAAAATTGTGCTATTAGCCAGGAGAATCAGAAATGTTGGGAAAACTAGATAGTCTAGGAATTTCTTATTTCTAGATCTTAAAATAGTACCTAATCCTAAATCCAGACGCTCATGTGCTTCGATCTAACATTGACATGAGGCATGAGAGTGGAGCTGAGATATAAATGAATATAATTCCCTTATTTAGTCTGTTTGAATATACAGGCACATCACTTTGGGGGCCTTCATACCTGGGTTTCCCTTTACTCAAGAATTGACACTTCATCCATGTTTTTAATCCAGCCACTTCTCATTCACTCACTTAGCGTGCCATACTATTTGCCAAAAATATTTAAACTGTGGTTCTCTTCTAGTAGAGAACAAAGGTAAGTAATGTCTTTTTAGATAGTATGTACTAGAGCTGCAAACAATTTTATTTTACCACATATCATTATCACTAGGATTGTTGTTGTTGTTAGGTGCCATAACATTGAGTCTAATTCATAGCAACCCTATGTACAACAGAACAAAACATTCACCAATTCTGTGTCAAGCACACAATCTTATTTATGTTTAAGCCCATTGTTGTGGACACTGTGTCAATCAATCTAGTGAACGGTTTTCCTTTTTCTCATTAACCTACCACTGTCCCAAACATGATGTCCTCTCCAGGGATTGGTTCCTCCTGACTACATGTCCAAAATACATAAGACACAGCCTAGCCATCCTTGCTTCCAAGGAGCATTCTTGTGGCACTTCTTCTAGGACAGATCTGTTGGTTCTTTTGAGAGTCCATGGCATGTTCAATATTCCTCTCCAGCACCATAATTCAAAAACATCAATTCTTCTCCTGTCTCCCTTGTTCAATGTCCTGCTTTCACATACATATGATGTGACTGAAAGTACCATGGTATGAATCACTTTCATCTTCAATGTGATATCTTTACTTTTCACCATTTTACAGAAGTCTTTTGCAACACCTTTTCCCAATGCAATGTGTGCTTTGATTTCTTGGCTGCTGTGTCCATGAGTGTTGATTGTAGAACAAAGTAAAGTAAAATTGTGGACAACTTCAATCTTTTCTCCATTTATCATCAAGTTGCTTACTGACTCAGTTGTAAGGATTTTTGTCTTATTGATCTTGAAGTGCAATCCATACAGAAGGCTATGTTCTTTGATCTTCACCAGCAAATGTTTCAAATCCTCTTCACTTTCACCAAGCTGAATTGTGTCATCTGCATAACACAGGTTGTTAACCAGTCTTCCTCCAATTATGATGACATGTTTTTCTTCATAAAGTCCAATTTATCAGATTATTTATTCAGCATAGAGTTTGAAGAGGCACAGTGAAAGGATATAGTCCTGTCACACACCTTTCTCAACTTTAAACCAAGCAGTATTTCCTTGTTCTGTTTGAAAGATTTCCTCCTAGTTCCCGTATAGATTCCTCATGAGTACAATTCAGTACTCTGGTATTCCCATTCTTCACAGTGTTATCTATAATTTTTTATGATCCATAGGGTCAAATGTCTTTGCATAGTCCACAAAACTTAGGCAGACATCTTTTGGTATTTTCTGCTTTCAGCTAATACCCATCTGATATCAACAGTGATATCCCTGGTTCCATGCCCTCTCTTGAATCTGGTTTGTTTTTCCAGCAGTTCCCTGTCCAGATACACCTGCAGTCCCTTTTGAATAATTTTTAGCAAAATTTTGCTTGCATGTGATATTAACAATATTGTTTGATAGTTTCCACATTTGGTTGGGTCCCCTTTCTTGGGAATCAGCATAAATATGGATCTCTTCTAGTCAGTTGGCAAGGTAGATGTTCTCCAAATCTCTTGGAATAAACAAGTTAGCACCTTCAGATGAGCACCACCAGTGCTGCATCTGTTTGTTGAAACATCTCAATTGGTATTCCATCAATTCCTGGAAGCTTGCATTTCACCAGTTTCTTCAATGTAGCTTCCACTTCTTCCTTCAGCCCCATTGGTCTCTGATCATATGCAACCTCTTGAAATGATTGGTCATCCACTAATAGTTTTTTGTATAATGACTCTGTATTCTTTCAATCTTCTTTTGATGTTCCCTGCATCATTTAATATTTTTCCCACAGAATCCTTCATTACTTCCACTCAATGATTGAATTTTTTCTTCAATTCCTTCAGTTTGAGAAGACAGGATAATCAGGGGTTATAATATGTGGATATTTTCTGATATTTTCTAGCATACTTAAGAGTGGATTTTATTCTTGCTAGCTATTTCATTTTTTCTTTTCTTTTCTTTTTCTTTTTTTTCTTTTTTTTTTTTGTGGTACTGAACCCAGGGCCTCACACGTGCATGCTTTGCAAGTGCTGGACCACTGAACTGCACCTCTATCCCTTTTTTTTTTTTTTTTTACTTTTTGTGATAGAGACTCACTAAATTACACAGACTGCCTCTGGTCTCAAACTTGTAATACTCCTCCCGCCATCTTCTGAGTCACTGGGATTACAGGCATGTGCCACCACACCTGGCTGCCAGCTATTTCTTTGAACAGATAATGGAAAAATATAACCTACCTATGGGAATAAGACCAGGTAAAGTTTTGTCTTTATAAAATCCTCCATATCACTTGCTTCTTTCCTTAAAGTGACAGATTTCATGCTTTTGTCTTTCAATCAAGAACTAAAATTTTTGAATATACCTACGCATGCAAGGACAACTTTCATTATTAACTAATTTTTCAGGTACATTTAAAAGATACATTACAGCAACAAGAATAAACTATGGTGTTCTTTAGCATTTCCAGCTATAAAGTTCTCAACTCTTGTTTTCAATCCCAACACATCTGAAGCATGTAATATCCCTCTCAGCAACTCTAGTGACATATTTCAACAGGACAATAAAGTCAACCTCAAGATAAATTCCCCTGGAAAATTATAATTATATCTGAGTCTATTGGTGATAGCTGAGAGACTGATTTTCATGAAATCTTTTAAACACATTTGTAAACCACTCCCCAACATCATTTCAAAGAACTCACTTGGTTACTAAAGAACTTAAAAAACATTCAAAAAAGCATACAATAGACTTTTAACTTATAGCTGCTCTCTTCTTAATTTGTAACTTTACATATTTCATATCTTTAATGTCCTTTGTTCTGGGATTATAGTTAGAATTCAGATAAGTAGATGGAAAAAGTAAGTGGCATCAAGAAGCTAAAATTAAAATATTGAAATTAAAAAAATTATTAGTAGGTACAGGTTATAACTCATGATCACTAGTCATTTAAAGTTCATGTCTGATGGCAGAGAGTGTATTTCCCAAGTCCTTATCATCCATAGTTTATCTAAGACATCACTAGGATATCTTCAGTTTTTATAAATCACATGTATTTTTGTATCAATAGTAAGAAACTGAGGTCTTAAAATTATGATGCCTTACAATGCAGACATTTGCTCCTCTTAGGTCATCACAGTCTTGCAAGTTATCTAGCTCACTTCCAAATGTCATAACTGTGAAGCACTATTGTTCTGAAGTCCTTTCTCTGAAGAGAAATATTCCTCATTTTCTTAGACTTCTGTATCTTCCAGGGTCCAGGGTACCTGCAAGGATGAAGATTGTTCACAACTAAACTCCAAATTGTCCTGCATGTAGTATGTCTCTCACGTAAAGTGAATACTTGATCTCAGTATGTCTATACCAAGGAAGACATTTCCAAAGTTTGTTTGGCTATTTTTTTAAAACTTTACTTAAAATAATCAAATTTTTTATTTGAGTGAACTACAAATCCTAACTAAGTGAAGATACTATCTTAATCAGAATGCAAAAAATACATTTTAATAATATGTATTTGAAAATGTTCATTTTCTTTGCGAGTTTTTTAAGTATTTGTGAGATGAGAGAAATAAGTTTTTCATACTTAATATCAAATTGTTGCTGAAACCACAACTTCTAAAATAAGATCAATCAGTGGAAAAAAATTTCACTAACATGACAAGAGTAGAACAATTATATCTAAAAATCTTTATCCCCCACGTGTCTGTCAGTCATGCTGTGTGGGCTTCCATGTTCCTGTGATGGTGAAAGCTATTCCCCTGATATTTTAGATAACAAAAAGACTACTCATGGTGGACAGGTCTTTGCTGAGCTTCCAGAAAATGATAGACAAGGGAGAAGGATCTGACAACCCCCTCCAAAAAGAATTGTTGTTGTTAGGTGCCGTCGAGTCGGTATCCAACTCATAGTGACCCTCTGTACAACAGGGGAAACACTATTGCCAGTGCTTCTCTGCTGTTCATAGGGTTTTCAATGGCAGATTGATTTTTAGGAGGGGGTTTCTAGGTCCTTCTCCCAAGCCTACAGCTTCTGGTGTTCCCAGGCGGTCTCCCATCCAGGTACTAACCAGGCCCAACCCTGCTTAGCTTCCGAGATCTGACGGGATCGGATGCCACAGGGCTACAGCTGCAGGCCCAAAAAGAATTAACCATTGAAAACCCAATGCAGTGAAACACTGTCAAATATAGTGCCAGAAAATGAACCCCCTAGGCTGGAAGGCATTCAAGAAATGACTGAGGAAGAGTTGTCTCCTCAAAGTAGAGTTGACCTTAATGATGAGAATAGAGATAAGCCCCTGGGAACTCCATTTCCTGATTTGGCATGACTCAAAATGTGAAGAACCATAGTGTCTGCAACAATAGGTTCAAACTAAGAAAGATCATGTGGATGGCACAGTGTTGGGTAGTGTTTTGTTCTGTTGTCCATAGAGTCACTATAAGTAGGACCTGACTCAAAGGCAGAACAACAATAACAAAAAATCTTTATGCTGACACTAGTAATTAGTACACATACACTGGGAAAATTTATGTATGTATGTGTGATATATGTTTGTGTTTACACATAAACCCTCATCCAGATACTTTCTAAATTATAGATTACTATCAGTAAAATTGAAGCCTGCTTCATCTAAGACCAACTCATTTAAAAATTTATTAATAAGCTGGTGAGGCCAATGTTCAGTATTGTTGTTGTTGGGTTCAGTATTAGAATATTGGTTTTATTTTCTAGAATCTTTTGTTTATTTAGTTCAGTGATTTTCAAGATTCAGTCATTTACTACTATCTTCAAAATTTTTCTCTATGTAATTTAAATGGAAGTAAATCAACTTTTTCTTAGATTTATTCTATATATTAGCATCAATTTAACCATTAATTCTTTCTACATAAAATTAATGTATAACTATTAAAATAAGCACACAATTGTTAAAATCAAGGAGGTCCACCTGGGTCCTATGTAAAATCATTCGTGTATCATTGAGAACTTATGTAAGTTTTAAGAATTAAAACGTTCATTATAAAGTATTTTTAGTTTAAGCACACATATTAAAAAGATGTATTGGCATTTATAGTCAATCAAGAAGACATCAGATAGTTCCTTTTAAATGAAACATATTTAGCATTTTAGTTAATTTGAGGAAATGCAATAGAATATAAGATCAAATCATTGTGTGTGTGGTTGAGAAACCAAAGAAGCATATCATATAAAGATACTTTCCACACTAAAAAGGAAGCAGCATTAATAAGGACAGTACAGCACAAAATAGACAAATTCACAAAGTATGCATGTCATCTTTGAGCAAACAAAGTTTATTTAAGTTCTATGCTTGAATATCCAAAGACATGGAGTATAAATTGTACAAGATAAATTGACAATTTATCAGGCTGTGACACTCTGTCCCCCACACATGCACATACATATACATAGAATCAGTATGATAGCTTCACTGAGCAGAATTGAAGGACAGAAATTTTATCATGACCAGTGACCTCAGAATTAGATTTGTGGGAAGTACGATATCTGAAATAATAGTCAGTGGGATTGAGAGAAATAATAGGAATCATTTGAATGCATTTAGAAGTTTTTAAAGGGTTATTTGCCAAGTTTAATATATCAAAAGTTAATTCCAAGAGTTATAAGAAAAACAAAATTAATTTCCTAAACTCCCTGAGGAATAAAAACATTTTAAATCACCAAAAAATCAATATGAAATATCTTCAGCAATGCCTAAATACTAAAAGTTTACAAAAGAGCACTTAAATAATTCTTATAAGAGATTACCAAGTGTAATCAATTGACTATTGTAATCTGTCCATTGCTTTAACTTGCATGAAATTAAAAATGGCCTTAAAGAATATGAAGATCATAGGTATTCATGAAGTATTTCAAATTAATGGAAAATTAGATTTGCCAACACAAGGAAATAACTTTGTAGACAAACTTGTCAATGCAATACTTTTCATTGCAGGATAGTTCTTGACGGAGAACACAGAACTCCCAATTTTTCAATTCAAGTTAGTTTTGGGAATATAATTTTTAGCACAATCATTTATTACAGAGAAGTAAAATTGATGGATTTATGATGCTATTTTGAGTCATCCCAGATTTGAAAATATTTTTTAAAAAGATTCTTAATGATGAGTTACAGAGAAGTACAAGAATCAAGGTCCAGATATTCATAGTCACATGGGCTTGAACGTTTAATAAAATATTCTCAAAAATCCAAAGTGATAGAGTTTTAAAAATTGTCAGTTGAAGGCCTATTATCTTCACAGTGTTTTGTATGCTAAGTCTGATGTTAGAAAATGTATTTTTCATAAATTGTACTTTGTAATATCCTTTTCAAATTTTTCAGGTGTAGGGGGATGGGCAAGAAGTAGTTGTTAATTATAGCTCTTAATTGCAATACATATTATAAAAGGTATAGTTATTAAAGTCCTTAAAATGCACCTCATTCATATGTATATATTTTCTAAGAACCTCACTGAATTTGTAATTACTATATATCCAATATATGTACATGTAAGCTTAATAGAAAATTAGAAGCAATTATCACACTAGGATTCTCTAATTCTACATAGGATTATCTAGATCTTGCCTACTACAAAAATGTGACAAGTTAAAAATAATAGTTAAAAGAATAAACAGGGAAAGTAAGCATTATTTTTACAAATATACTTCTAAGACTATGATGAAACAATTTTACTTATATTTTCAAACATTTACAAGTACATTAAGATGTATGATACAAACATATATTCCCAATTGATTATGATGGTGATTTTAATTTGTTCTCAAATTTAAAGCAATATATCAGGAATGTAAATAATGATATACTTTTTAATCAGTAGATTGCTAAGGATTCTCTTTCTTGACTTTGACTGGATTTTTTTTCTCACATATAATAGCTGAAACATCAGGAAGCTTTAGTTGAATAGACAATGTAGACATAAAATAAAAGTTGTGAGAGGTAAAATTACCATTTTCCCTGAGAGTTTTTAAAGTAGTTATTTTTGCATCCAAAGTAATCAAATCAAATCTACATTACTTGCCATTGTCTTGAAGTTTTTAATCATCTTTGTATGATGGAAAATGTAATCATGCTTGACTTCATCATTAATTAAGATACAAATATTCACTTTTAATAAGCTTACTTTCAAATATCCTTATTCAAAATTATTAATATAAATATTTTTATTTGAAGTCTGCTTTTAAATTAGTTGTTGTTGTTAGGTGCAGTCAACTTTGTATCCGACTCATAGTGACCCTGTGTACAGTAGGCGAAACACTATTATCAATGCTTCTCTGCTGCTTATAGGGTTTTCAATGGCAGATTGATTTTTGGGAGTGGGTTCCTGGGTCCTTCTCCTAAGCCTACAGCACCTGGTATTCCCAGGCTGTCTCCCATCCAAATACTAACCAGGTCTGACCCTGCTTAGCTTCTGAGATCTGATAGGATCAGATGCCACAGTGGTACAGCTGCAGGCTTTAAATTAGTAGGGGGATCATTATTAGGCTTCTCATAAGCTAATATTTCATAAATGGAAAAAAGTTGGAAATTTAATATGTCATAATAGTTGTAAAAATGAGATTAATTTTCAGATTAAGAACTAGAGTTATTGTCTTGATTTTTAGCTAGTAATAAACACTCTAGCATGCTTGTGATTACATAATCATAGGATTCTAAGTTGGGAAAAAGGTCAATTATCCAATCCAATTTTTACTCTTTTTTAGATGAAGAAATTCTACCAAAATTTGTATTTAAGAACTAATTTAGTTTGTATTTTGTAGTACTTCTGTGTTGAGTTTTGGCTTCTAAGTCTTTTTCTAAACCTCATGTTTCCTGAGAGTTCAGTTATTTAGGAAGCTACTTGTTCTTATTTCTGAAGAAGTTCTTATCTTCCCTCTTAAAAAGAAATGACTCATATTTTTTACCTTCGTCTCATTTCTAGGTCTATCCTAAACCTTGACACCATTACAAAGCAGTTTCTTCCATATCTTTTTCCTAAGCATAATATTTATGAGATTAAACAAAACTGCAAGAATTTTTATAAAGAAGAATCAAAAATATATAGAGAAGGAAAAGAAGAGAAGGGAGAATGAACAAAGAAAGAAAAATGAGAGAGGTAAAAGACTCCATCACCTAAGTCTTAGTGTTTTCTCAAGAAAACAAAGTGGTTTAATTCCTTACCAAAGTCTTTTGAATATTTAAATCTTTATTAATCACTATCTTGGTCTTTCAGCAATGTTCATATTGTCAAAATTTTGAGAATCCTTTCTAAATAAGGTAGTTACTGAAATCAGGAGTGAAGACCAACTATGCTGTGGGTTACTAAGGCAGGCAGCTAGAATATTTGTGTTGTGCAGAGGAAGTGAAATAAAATGGAAGGCATAAAGTAACTACTGTGACATAAAAGATGCTAATATTGTTGCTGTTGTTAGATGGCATCAAGTCTGTGTCTGATCCATAGGGACTCTATATACAATAGATGAAACACTATTGTCATGATTCTCTGCTGTTCTTAGGGTTTTCAATGGCTGATTGTTTTGGGGGAGTGGGTTGCTGGTTCCTTCTCCCAAGCCTATAATATCTGGTGTTCTCAGGTGGTCTCCCATCCAAGTCCTAACCAGATAATGTTTATTCTGTCCCTGTTCTGGTCTAAATGCCTTATATATGTTAGTTTCCTTAACTTTTGTAACAATTCTTTGAGGTAGATAAGAGGAGGACATAGAAACAAAGTATTTTAAACTTCATTTAATTTAATCCAGCTCCTAAAGAAGTTTTGATGGGACAAAGTTAATTATATTTACTAAATATGTCTATGTTTTAAACAGGCAAACTTTAAACTTCTTAGAATAATGAAAACCAGAAAAAATAGACTCAAATCATCAAAATTTGACATAAAAAATACAGATCATGTGTGAAGACATTATCAAAATTTGTTCCAATTTAATGGGTGTCAGATATTAATTTTCAAAGTTTACATTGATTGTTTATTTTCACCATATCCTTTATCAACTTCCTCAAAGTGCTAGGATGAGAATTTTTCTCATATCAGTGCTTAGCTATACATAATATAATATTGACTATTCACTTAAATAAACTATAGACAAGTATTTTTATTCTTAACTGCATAAGTCAGGAAATTGGTGCTACTGAAAGAATACAACATCTATGTTTGCAAACAATCAACTCTACTTTCTAAGCAGAAAACTAATGTGCCTTGAAGACTTCTTTAATATCTGTTTAAACACTTCTTAAACAGTGAAGTTATTTGCTCATTTTTCCTCTAGATTGATTTTCTTAAATTTCTCTCAAATAGCTAAACCTATAAAATCAGTAGAATCAGTACAGTCTCATTTCAAACTCAATATAGTAGATACACTCGGAGTTTAGGATTTTTCTAGTCTAGTTCACTCTTGGCCTTGAAATTTCTAAATCAATTGATTTACACTTCAATAAAACAGTTAGCACTAGTTTTATATGTTAGATAACTGCAGAAAGTAAATTAAACCTAAGTACAATTTTGAAAGGAAGAAATCAGAAAAGTTTAAAGAAGCTCAGCTTTAAAGAGAAGATGAAAGAGAAAATAAAGCATACTGTATAAACTTTTCTCTGTCAATGATTAACACACTTGAGTAAAATTTTCCAAGAAAAATCCCCATATTTGGGAAAATGGCATGGTTCATGAACTGAAGCCATTTCTGTACCAGAATTCTGAAATGATTTGGGGCAGTACTTGTAGTTTTAATTTTATAATCAAATTCTTTATAAGTAAATATACCATAAAGCAGATTCTTATCCAATATCTATATTTATTACTGCAAATTCTTGGTTTTGCGTTCTGGTTTTAGAGACAGCGTCTCACCATGTAGCCCAGGCTGGCCTCAATGTCACTATGCAGACCAGGCTGGTCTTGAACTTGCCTGGATCTTTCTGCCTTGGCTTCTTCCATGCTGGTGTTACAGGCCACCAGGCCTGGCTGAATTCAGAGTAAATTCTTACTATGATCCATCAAGTTTCTTTTCTCCTGCCCCTGCCTCTTCCTTATTCATCCTCTTTCATTTTCTGAACATGGGTGCTGATGCCATTAGGTAGGTCAAAGTAAGATTACCACCCACATCTCCTTGCTTGAGGAGGAGCTATTGTGCCCCAGAATAGGTTGTCAGAGTCCAGGCAAGGTGGAAGGATGTTCCCGTGGGAGGGCCTGCTCTCCTGGAGTCAGAGCCTGATTAAGGAGGTGTGCTTTCTTGCAGAGGCTTCTGTGTCTGTCATCTTCCATCACTATAACACAATATCTGAGAAAGTCAATTTAGAGGAGGAAAGATTTATGTTGGCTCACAGTGTTAGAGGGTTCAGCCTCTGGTTCCTGGACTATGTATTTTGTAGGCCTGTGAGGAGGCAGCACATTGTGGCAACAGGAGCATATGGAAAAAGAGCTCCCTTCTTCATGGCAGTTGGGAAGCAGGGAAGGGGCAGGGGACAAAATATTGCTTTCAAAGACACACCCCCAATGAGCTACTTCCTCCAACTGGGCTCCAATTCCTAAAATTTCCACCATCTCCCTGTGGTGCTGGGAACTGAGGCTTCCACACATGAGCCATTAGGAGACATTCTAGACTTAACTATGGCAGGTGTTATGTGCAAGTTTATAAAATCAGTGGGTGGAGGGGTCTGTCAACCCTGAGGCCAGACTCAGTGAGACTATCCATGTGAGGAGGTGTCTGTACAAAAGGGGAGACTGACCTGGGATGCCTAAGCCTGATGTGTCATGAAGAGCATCTGTGTAAGGGATAAGATGGTATGGAATGGGGAGTTATTTACATCAGGCAACTGATCAAGCAGATATACATATCAGAAAAGTTTAAAGAAGCTCAGCTTTAAAGAGAAGATGAAAGAGAAAATAAAGCATACTGTATAAACTTTTCTCTGTCTATGATTAACACAATTGGTTAAATAAATTAAAAATGTTTATAAAATCATACATATATGTATATATATATAACAGACATTAAAGATAGCATATTAAAAAAGACTTCTCAATATCAGAGAAGGGCTCCACAAATGACTAAAAGTAAAAATCTAGAACAAATCCCTGATCATGTTTTCTACATATAAGAATGTTGTTGTTGTTAGGTGCCATCGAGTCGGTATCCGACTCATAGCGACCCTCTGTACAACAGGGGAAACACTATTGTCAGTGCTTCTCCGCTGTTCATAGGGTTTTCAATGGCAGATTGATTTTTGGGAGGGGGTTGCCAGGTCCTTCTCCCAACATATAAGAATAGATGGAAAAATAAATAAAATTCTTGTGTGTGTTTGTGTGTAAACACAAATAACTCCTTAGCTCTGTTTACTCAGTCTGCCTAGAATTAGTGGTAATCAAATACAAAGGAGAAGCCCTTGCACCTATATCTTGTTTTGTAAATACCAAAAATCCTTGGAAGAATGTTTTATTTGGTGTTGGAGAAGGGAAGAGCCAAGACAAATCTGGAAGGACTAGTTAATCCAGAAAGCAAAAATGTGCTCAAAGAACCTAGGGTATACCAACAGGAAATAGCAGTAAGTTTTGAAAAACTAGAGGAACTTGGTTTTGATAAATTATGTATCTAAGTACAGAATAAAAATATGTCAATTTTTTGAGTAAAATATAAATTAATGAATATCTACTTATGGTTAATAACTGAATTAAAAGCTTCATGAGAAAAGACATTTACATTATTTCAAAGAGTAAATTCACAAATGAAAATCTGGACAGACATCACCATAATCTAATGATCCAAGATATATACTTTCTTGAATAATACAATTAAAGGAAAACAGAGGCATTTCTTTGGTATTCCTGAGAGCATTGTATAACCTGAATGTTGTTGTTGTTATTAGGTGCCGTCGAGTCGTGTCCAACTCATAGCAACCCTCATACAGTTTTCAATGGCAGATTGTTTCGGTATTGTCTTGGGAGTGGGTTGCCACATCCTTCTCCCATTTTTTGCGGGGCTGGGAATCAAACTCGGGACCTCAGAGACTGCAGAGCGGTGCTCTACCAACTGAGCTAAATCCCGGCCCGTAACCTGAATGTATTTACGGGAAATTGGTATGAAGTCAAATGAGAAATATTCTACAAACTAACTAACCTGTATCTGATATTGTCAAGATGGTGGAACTCAATGAAGAAGAGGCTCCTCCAGAGTGAAATTACCATTAGGAACATGTGGAGGAAATGCAACATGTGATTGTGAACTGGACATGTTGCCACACCTGTAACATCATCTACTGGGACATTTAAGGAAATCCTAAAGGTCATTAGAATTTAGAATTTAGTGATAGCAATTTATTAATGTTAGTTTCCTGTTTTTGATGAGTGTATTTTAGTTATTTAGGAGTCTTTACGCCAAATTATTAGGAGATAATGGAGCAAAAGGTCAGCAACTTATTCTGAAATGGTTCAGAAAAACATTATTTTTAATTTATTTGAAGTTTTATTTAATTAAAATTGTTTCAAATTAGAATATATATTAGTTAAATCTAGTAAAACAGGGTATCTGTGTAAACTTAATGTTTATTTCTTCTACTTTAAGTAAGCTTGGATTTATTTTCTTATGTTTAAGAATAATTTTTCTCTTTTGCTGTGAACTTTTCAAGTTTTCTCCCATTCTCCTGTCAGAATTTTTGGTCTTTTTCTTCTTATATCTTCTTCTTGGTGTATGGGCACATTGTTTGTGTTTGTCTTTGGCTGCTTATTTATAGACATTTATAAAACTTGTATTTAGTGGTATTTATGAACATTTTGGTTTCTTGTTCTTGAATTTTAAGTTGTTTTCATTTATTTTTCTTTGTTTTGTTTTGTTTGAGACAGAGTCTATCTAATTAGCCTAGGCTAACCTCGAAGTTGAAATTCTCCTGTCTCTGCCTCCCAAGTGCCTGGAATTACAAGCATGTACCACTATGCCCAGCTTAACTGATTTTAAAATTTAGAATATACTTCTCTACTTCTTGGTTGCAAAATTTTTACTTATGCTTTTCTCTAGTATTTATATGATTTTATTTTTATATTTGTATTTCAGATAAATTTTTAAATTGTATATACAATATGAGGTATAAATTGAATTTTTATTTTTCCTACAAATGTCCAGTTTTCCCTAGTATAATTTTTTTACAAGCTCATCTTTTCTCATTGATTTCAGATGTCACTTTTATAAAAAAATGTAGTTTAATATACACTTCAATCTTCTTTTAATATCTTATTCTGTTAAGCAATCCAACTATATAGTCCTTAGACAACATTTCACTGTTGTTGTTATAAAGGGTTACTGATGTTTTATTTTTAACATTAAGCCTTTAACATTAATATTAAAGGCCTAAATCATGTTGACATTTCTCTTTCTTTTCTTCTTTTTTTTAAAAAAGTTTCTTACTTATTTTTCCACATAACTTTATGACCAAGTAGTGGAGCTTTAGGAAAAATGTCCTAATATTGTACAAAAATAATGTCACATGTATCAGTTAACAATATTATAGAGCATTGTCATATGTGTCTTCTTATCACAGAGCATGGTACATGCTATTTCATTTATTCAAGTTTCCTTTTAGATCTTTCAACGGTTACAAGGTTTTCTTCATGTTGTTGTTGGTGTTAGTTGCCATCAAGTCAGGCCCAACTTATAGGGACCCCATGTACAACAGAATGAAACACTCCCACACACT
This sequence comes from Pedetes capensis, assembly GCA_007922755.1. Classification (NCBI taxonomy): domain Eukaryota; kingdom Metazoa; phylum Chordata; class Mammalia; order Rodentia; family Pedetidae; genus Pedetes; species Pedetes capensis. The sequence continues at coordinate 62,473 of VMDO01011738.1, forward strand.
GTGCCATGCCCTGCAGTATGTCAGTGCTTCTCTGCTATTCATAAGGTTTTCAATGACTGCTTCTTCAGGAGTGGACTGTCAGGTGTCCCAAGCCCACAGCACCTGATATTCCCAGACTGTCCCCTATCCAAGGACTAACCTGGCCTGATCCTGCTTAGCTTGTGAGATCTGACTGGATTGGAAACCAAGGTGGTAGGGCAGCAGACTATCTTCATGTAGATTTTGCAAATACCATGGTAAGCTCTCTATATTCTATTTTCTTTCTTTCTTTCTTTCTTTTTTTCTTTCTTTCTTTCTTCCCTTCCTTCCTTCTTTCCTTCTTTCCTTCTTTCTCTCTTTCTTTTTCTCTTTCTTTCTCTCTTTTATTTTCCAGTACTGGAAAACTGAACCCAGGGCTTCACACATACTTTGAACACACCGTACCACTGAGCTACACCCTCAGCCTATTTTTTACTTTTTATTTTGAGACAGAGTAACTTCAGTTATGCAGAATGCCTCATGATCGTCTTGCCTCTGCTTCCTGAATCACTGAGTTTACAGTCCTGGGACACCACCTCCAGCTAATGTTTTTATTGTTTTTATAAATGAGATGAATATTAATGTTAAAATATTATATATTTTCTCAACAGTTATTGCCTCAAAATATAAGGACTCGATACTATAAATTACTATTAAACATGGTTTTCCTGTCGTGGTTGTTGCTATTGCTTTGTGAGTGATAGACTCTTGCTATGTAACCCAGGCTGGACTTGAACTCATGATTATCCTGTCTCAGCCTTCTGAGTGCTGGGATTGCCAGCACCAGGTTCAGTGCTAAATATGTTCCCTTTCAACAGTTTTTTATTGCTTGATTTTAAGCATAAATTATATCTTTAAAAAATAGAGATAGTTTTATTTCTACTTTTCAAAATTTTATGTCTATATTTTCTCCATCCTAATCACATTGACTGATGTTGTGAGATTCTCATCTGTAGGTTTCTCAGGTTCTTAAACATTTTACTGGCTACACAAATCTTCAGAGTCTTGACTGCTCATTACCTGGATATTTTCTTAGAACTGTACTTCACAAACCATCTTTTTAAAATAGGATAAAAATGTCTATTTTCAGGATGATAAGTAGCCTTGCCTTCCACTTGCAGCAAATTCTCGAAGCTAAGTGTTCCTCACATGCCCACCATGTGCATAACATCATCCCCTACCCCAAACTATGGGACTTAGAGGGCAAAGGAAATGGACACAGTCATCATATTGTGCTGTGCTATAGTAATATAGATCTTTGTTTTTAATGTGGAAGTTCTGTCTTTTCCCAGAATGCATAAACAATAACAGACTAACTTACGAGCTTATTAGTAGTATAAAATCAAACCTCAGACCCAATATTTAAAACTTCTAATGCCATTTTAAATGCTGGTTGTATCAGAGAACATTTTATTTTACTGATATAAGTGGAAATGCCTCATTAAATATGATTTTAGCTCTAGCGTTGATACATGCAAAAAAATTAATCATATTATAGAATTGTGCTCTATCCATTTTCTTGATTGTTCTCTTAACCTGAATGTACACTGAATTATGCCAATTGCTTTTCAGTATCTGCAGCATTAATCATAGATTCCATTATGTTAGGAAAATTAATGTAATAAATTATAATAAAATATTTCCTGATATTGAAGTATCTTGCATTTCTGAAGTAAATTCCACTTGGTATGATGCATTACTTTTAAATAGGCTGTTGAATTCTGTTTGTGTTACTTGCATTAGTATTCATGAGTGAAACTGGCCTTTAGTTTTATTTTTAGTGCAATTTTTATCAGGTTTTAGTATCTCCAAAGACATAGCACTTCTTAAGATGTAGAAAAATATTTCAGACCTTTACAGAATATAGTGACTAAAAGTAAAAGTAATAAGATTTATGAAATAAATTGTGATGGAAAAGATAATGAGAGTTTGAAATATGTGTAGCATAACTCCACAATATTGGGACCCTGTTCAAGAATGTTTATTAGAAAAGCACATCAGATGCTTCTAATTTTTGGACAACGGTACCTTCTGAGACCTTCCTGACATCTAAGAGAATACACTTTTAAGTGATTCGTCTGATGGGAGTAAAATGCCTGCAGCTGTACCACTGTGGCATCCCATCCCATGAGATCTCGAAATCTAAGTAGGGTCGGACCTGGTTAGTACTTGGAAAGGAGATCATGTGAGACACCAGGTGCTGTAGGCTTGGGAGATGGACTTGGAAACCCATTCCCCAAAAACAATCAGCCATTAAAATCCCTGTGAATAGCAGAGAAACGATAATAATACTGTTTCCCATGTCATATGTAGGGTAGCTGTAAGTTGGACACTGACTCTGTTGCACCTAACAACAACATGGGAGTAAAATGTGCTTATGAGTACAGGAATCTATATTACTTAAAGCAAAAGAACAGAAGACCCCAGACCAGTTTGTCAAAGCTACTACTAGAGTAACAATATAATCCATACTCAAATTTTGCAAAATATCCATTTTGTCACCATTCTCTAGATTTAACAAACTAAAATAAAATAAAACAAAACACTGCAGTTATATTGAAATCTTTCCCATAATTCACTTCAACTTTCCTCTCTTGCCCTGGAGGTTACTATTCTCCTGAAATTGCATTTCCTTCACTGTTTCTGCCTGCAGCGGTAGCCCTGTGGCATCGGATCCCGTCAGATCTCGGAAGCTAAGCAGGGTTGGGCCTGGTTAGTACCTGGATGGGAGACCGCCTGGGAACACCAGAAGCTGTAGGCTTGGGAGAAGGACCTGGCAACCCCCTCCCAAAAGTCAATCTGCCATTGAAAACCCTATGAACAGCAGAGAAGCACTGACAATAGTGTTTCCCCTGTTGTACAGAGGGTCGCTATGAGTCGGATACCGACTCGACGGCACCTAAC